>JAPKLW010000300.1:210046-291765 GCA_026898455.1 Plectranthus barbatus
AATTTTCCCCATTTTTTATTTAAAATAATTGAAGAGATAATATTTGTTAAAAAAAAATTACATATTTATATGTTGAGGGTGGGAATTGAACACAATACCTCTTGGATGCAAAAAACTTAAACTCAAGACCTAAGACCACCTCCACTATTTTGTCAGTTTTGAATGTATTTTAAAAAAAATTATAGATATAAGTTTTCTATAATTTTGGTGGGAACAATTTTTTTTACACTACTTTGCTTTAGTATATATATATAGATATAGATTTAACTCCAAATATTTTTTATTAAGATTTTTATCCTACATTTTTATTTAGTTAAGAAAATGTATCCCACAACTTAAAATAAAATTCACTAACGAAATAAAATGTGGGATAAAAAATCCAAATTAAAAATACTTTAAATAAAATTCTCTGTCGAAATATAGAATTGAGATAAGAAACCCTAACTAAAAATATGTGTGATAAGATTCTCCAAAATGAAAATTTTTAGAATAACATTATGTATTCTCCTTTATTTGTACTACCAATTTTTACCAAGTAATCACATTTTCACATTGTAACCTTATTCTAAATTAATATTATTATTTTTAGAAATACTTTCAATAACAAGTTAAAAATATATATCCCAATATTTTTCTACTAGTAAAATATATCCCAAATTTAATTTCTTATTTAAAAATATCATCGATCAAATGTGTGATGAGTGAAACAATCGATATATTTACTTTATTATTTTACTAAAGCAAGATAGTCCCGCTCAATCTCGCGGCCCGCCAAATCACATCTATTGACATGCAGACCAAATCCAATAAAATAAGTCCAAATACTATTTCTTATTTCGATTTTAAATACAAAATTCGAGAAAACTGACCTACTACAATTATTTACAAACCTCAGAAATGATAAACCATTTGTCTAAAAATGATCTGTTAAATAACAAATAATATTGGTGTCAAACAAATTTGAATTTTAAATTCTAACTAAAAATTTACTTTATAGTTGTATAACACTATGTGATATATATTTTATTTTTCTATGTTGGTAAATTCACAGTCCTCATGATCAATTAAAACACTAGATATCGAGTAATGAGTAATAAACCGCCAAAATCATACTGCCATAATTTTGAATTTAAAATTTTCATCGAAGGCCAAATTAGTACCATTCCTTTTTCACTTTCACACTGTTAAATATCAGTATTATCATTGTAAATTTACTTTAACTTTCCCAATCAAAGCAAATAAATTCCACATTGTTGTTCAACTATTATCATTTTTTGTATCTTTAGTTACAAACTCAAATATTCATTTAAACAAAACAATATTCTTTTTTCAGTTTTGTGTGCACAACCAAGAGTTGTTGACGCTATGCAGTCTGAAATTACAAAAATAACATCAATGTGGAGTAACATAAATGAACTCCATCCATCAAAAATGAAGTTAAATGCAGCAATTAAACTAAGATTTGTTAGGATTTTGTCACACCCCCATTTAGTTTCTACCGCTTATGAGAGCGCTGATCGCTGGAAAATTAACCAGACAAATTATAGTACACCCTAAGGTGGTCCCACAAAGACTGTATAATGAAATTATCCTAAGTACTAGCCATAGTTCTTAAAACATAGTTGTTTGAGTAAATTGAAATAAGGGTTTTGTTTTGTAATTTAAAGATAACAATGCATGATATTAAAGGTTTTGAAAAACATGTAATATCCCGGATTTAATTAATTGAATAAATGCTTAATTAATTGAATAAATGAATATTTATAATTTTCAATTTATATTATATTGATTTTAGAAACGAGAAATGACACCCAATGAGATACGAGAGTCAGTTTCTAACATACAATATACTAATGAGTTCATTTCGAGAAAACCTAAGTGACTGTGAAGTTACATTTTTTCGAAAGAAAAACGAGTGCGGCAAATTATTAATAATAGCGCATTTAAATTCACAACTTGCACTCGGAAGGTCCATTTCTTAAACCGAGCTAGGGAATGCTTGGAATTAAAATATGGAAGAATACGAAACGATCGGTATAATTTTCTGATACCCGAGTGGTGATTTATAATTTATTGAAATTTGAGAAATTGGGCGATATTTTTATCTCCAAAAATTTGGAAAATTATATGAACGAGATGAGCTCGTTAAATGGAACATTTCCATGTAATTGCATATTTAATCGGAATAATGCATTACAATTTGTAGAACCAAGTAGTTAAATTATCGGAGGAGACTACACATGAATTGAGCCGGAGACAAGTTGCGTGGCAATTCTTCATGAGGAAGAAATTGCCACGCATTAAATCAAAAATTGAGGTTGGGCGACTACTTTGTGTAGATTGGGCGGCTACCTCGCAGAGAGAGGCGGTGAAGGTGTGATTTTGTCAAGGAAATGAAAGAATAATTCATTTACACAATTTACACATCTCCTCTCATTTCCGAACACCACCCCGTACCACCACCACCCACACTGCCACCTTGCTCACCATTTTCGAACACTACAGTCCGCCGCCGACCGAACCACCACCACCCGTAGATAGCTCTTGTTGCAAGGAATCCATGGAGTTTGAGAACTCGAAGTTTTGTCGAGTATCGAGAGAGATATTAGAGCTCAAAGGTAAGTCATCAACATTATCGTAAAAATTAAATGTCAGCAACTCGTACGAAACGGCTATGAATCTGATTTTTGGTTTGTATTTATGTATTCCTTGTGTCGTAGAGAACATTTTGGTACCAAGAACTTACTACCCCGTCACCAGAATCACGATCGCCGCCGTCTGCAAGTTTTCCCGTGAGTTATTTTCTCACCTCTGTTTTCCAACGAGTTTGTCCAATTTCTGATTGAATGATTATGTGTTTAGGATCGTGTATACATAGGGAACATGTTGGGATAAGGTTTAGGGCATGTCTTGGCCGGAGTTCGGTCGAAGAAGGCTGAACTATTGCGAGTTACAGCGGCGTGCGCTGCTGCTCTTCCTCGTCGTCTGTATCGGTCGACGGCAAGGGTGTCGGTCGACACACCCACGTTGACCGACATGGGCTGGTGTCGGTAGACACAGCTGGCATCGATCAACATCGATAATTTTTTCCAAAATTTTGGCCGACACGTTCGGCGATCTGGGGATGCGGATGGCGGTCGCCGTTTGTGTCTTCTAGGTCGCCGTTCGCGTTCTGATCCGGAGAAATGTGATTTTTCAACCTGTTTCGTCTTGTCTTCGATATTTAAGTTTATATATGATTAATTAAGCAAGTTATGAGCATGATTAAGTGTTTGATTATAATTTTGGATGTTGGATTTTGATTGAGACGATTAACGTAAAGTTAAACGCATGTTTAGCCGTTTAATTTATAAACACGCTTTAATTGAGTTGAGTTGTTGACCGTGGATTGGTTAACATTTTTGGTTGAGTTTGTTGAGGTCACATGCATGTCTCGAAGGGAGAGAATGCATGTCGAACAGTTGGGTGATGTCAGTTTGATTTTGTTAGTCATAGGTCCTGATTTATGTCAAGTGATGTCAGCTAGGGCTGTTTGCGATACTTAGACTATCCATCCTAATTAAGTGCATGTTGTGTGACTATTATTTGAAGGGAAGTCAAGGGATAAGATTGATGGTCCCAAATCAGAGTACGTGTAATATGCAGCGGAAGTATTTAAACAGTTAAATACACACTAAGTATGAGCAGTTTCAGTTTCTAAGTAACACAGTTTTGCTTAATAGTTTTAAAACACAGTTTACTTAACCAGCAGATTAGGTTAATAGTTTTACAGGTTGAACAGTTAACAATTTATACGCTTCAACACTTACACTATAAGTGTTGAAGGTTTTAAGATATAGTTGAAAACTGTAAAGAGCGTAAGGTAAATAAAACTGTAAACGACACAGGATATTATAGTGGTTCGGAGCCTCAAGTCCTACGTCCACTCTTCGGATATCAGATCCGGTAATTCACTAAGTTATGAAGATACAATCCTCACGATCTATAGCCAAATACTGTAGAGACCTTTGTCCACAGCACAACGGATCACTCGCCCAGGCAGTTGTACTTCACTCCTTCTTCAGTCCGTTGAAGGCTCTGCATCTTCTCCGTGGACCGGCTCAAAGTTTGACTGAGGACAAACCTCCCTTTTCCTTCTTCGGTAGGTTGGATGGTTGTGTTCTTCCCAGAACATCGGCTGGTCGGCAGTTGCCCGTGATAACCTGTTCTTCCTTTGCAAGATCAGGCTGCTATGTTCTTACTTCTGAAAGTAAGAACACCAAGATAGTAGATTAAGTCAGCTGACTTAATCCTTGTGTACTCAAAGTCACACGATGAATCTCCAGAAATTCCGTTAGCAATGAATGCTTCTTGTTCAATAAATGAACCACGATATTAATGTCTTCTCGCTTGATAGCGTTTAATGCTTGAGGTTTAGTTTCAGCTGAGAGACGATAAATATATCGGAGATTCAAATCTGCTAGAGTATTCAGATGAGCAGAGAGGCAAAGGTCTTTATGTCTCTATTGATCCTGCTATTTATAGGTGAGACCCCAAAAAATAGTCGGAAGAGACATTGGAAAGGATGTCCAATCATAATCGACGCTCTTCTGAAAAGTTGCTTGTCTCTCGGCTTTTTCTGCTACAATGTACTGCTTTTTTGAGCAGTTTGTACTTGTTGTGTCAGACGTCGAACAATGTTGTACGCCAGTCACAACTGAGTATCTGTCTATCTTTTATCATTGACTTCTTTGAAGTTCTCCTGCAACTTGTTCGACATCTTGTCATGCACGCATTCCTTGACGCGAAACTGTCTTGATCTAAAATTGTGAGTACCTCTCAACAGTTTCCATGTGAAGATTGTGTCCACAGTTTTTGTGACCTTGCTCTGCTCGTCTTTGTCTTCTAGATACGACAGTTGTCTCGTTTGAATGGCGTCTTCTTCAAAACTGTTCCACAGTTTTGTTGACTTCCTTCTTCCTAGACTATTACAACTCGATCATCATATACAAGGATTACATGAGGTAATAACTCAAAGACCTAGACTTTGGTATATAGTTTTGACACATCAAAACATCAAATTAAGGTAGGATTTCTACATCAATACCTAACAAAGATCGATATAGCTTAACTGCACAACTAACAAGGACATCTAATTCTGTAAGCAATAACAAGTGGAGACTATTTTCAGTAAAAGCAAAATGCCTTTTCGAGCCTTGTGCTCAGTTTTCTAAAATGTGTGTGAAATGTTTTGTTTTAATGCTGATTGACTATGCCTAAAAATGTTTTGTGCTACCATATTTGTTCCTCTGTTGATTGCTGTCATCAGAGAGTTTGATTACTGAGATGAGAACCAAGTACTTGTAGTGCTTGAGCTAGTCTTATTAATCAGTTAATAAAGACTAGAACTTTACTTTATTTATGAGCTCGGGTTGTTCAGATGACGTACTGAAGCCATAGGGGGATAAGGCAGTGTTTTTTTCTTTCCTTAAATCGATCGTTATCTCAAAGTTGTGCGATTATGAGGCATTGTGCACAAATTGATGACAGTGGGTAGAGTGGCTCATCCATTCCCAACTGTTCATCGTAACTTGAAAGTAGCCTTACTTCCAGTTACAACGGTAAACAGATATGTTATCATGCAATAGATTGTTATGACATCAAAATGTTTTGGATAACACGATACTTTTCAATAAAACCCCGTGTTTATCTCTGTGTGTAGCATAAGATTTCTACATCAATACCTAACAATTTCCCCCTTTTTGATGTTGTCAAAACCATACCTCTAAGTCTATTTAAGTTGATGAGAAGGTGCAGTTGATCTGAGTTTACAAATTTTTCTACTTAACACTGCTCAGAACTGTGCCTCTTCTACACTCAACCTACTCTAAATGATCTTCCCCCTTAATGGGATAATACTTATCAAATAAAATCAATCAATTTAGGGCAATAAGAGAGGAAGGAATGCTGATCACAATGGAAAATGTGAATTCAGCCAGTCAAGAATCAAGGTAAGAGACAATGAGCAGTTGTCTTCAAATCAATAGTTTTTCACTTTTCAATAGGTATGATCGTTTACAAGTACATGAAAAGTTTACCATCTGCAGTAATAGAAGACTTTCATAAAGTAAACAAAGCAAAAACAATAAATTCATGACCTTGCTCACTTGTCTTGATTCTTGTCCTTCTCTCGTTCTTGATTCGAGGAATCTGCGTCTTTTGGCTTTGAGGAAGTTGCGGCAGATATGGAAGGCAAACCAGCTTGTTGCGCAAAGGGAAGTAAACCAGCTTGTTGCGCCTTGAGGACTGCTGTTACATCTGAGAAGTGTTTCCTATCTTCCTCTCTGGAAGCCATTAGTAGATTTAGCTTCATTGTAATGTCCTCATCCCGCTTTCTACGCTCTTCTTCCTGCTTTTTGTATTCCTCATCTCGCTTTTTTTGTTCCTCTTCTCGTTTTTTATCAATTAAGATCAACTGCAGCTTCAGTGACTCATCTCTTCTATCTTCTCCCTTTTTGAAAATATCAAGAACAAAAGCCATTTGATGTTCCACTCGATGATCTATCTCTTGTCTCAGAACATCGTAGGATAGAGAATTCACAGCTACTGAACGAGGATTTGGAGATAGAATTCTGTCAACTGTGGCTAATGCTCTAGAGTCGGCATTGGTTTGACTCTGAGAGGTAGCAGTGGAATTCTCAGGGTGAGGAGATTTCGACTTGTTGCTGTCTCTTCCTCTTTCTGTTCAGTTGTAGCTGCTGCTGCTGCTTCATGTTTAGCCTGTTCAGCAGCGTCTTCTACTGCCTTTTGATGTGCTTCAGCACTTGCGGCTTCTTCCCTTAGTCGCTGGAGCACAGCAGTTTCTTCCTCTTTTCGCTTAAGCTCAGCAGCTTCTGCTTCTTGCTGACGTTTCAGCTCAGTAGCTTCTTCTTCCAGTTTCCTCTGGAGTTCTGCTGCTGCTTCTGCTTCATGCTGACATTTCAGCTCAGCAGCTTCTTCTTCCAGTTTCCTCTGGATTTCTGCTGCTGTCATTTGTTCTTGGATTTGGAGTTGAGACAGACGACTCCTGATCATTTGTTCATTGTAATTCAGCTGTCGTCATTGAGCATTGAGTTCTTGCTGCTTGGAGTCAAGTTCTTGTCGTTTGGTGTCCAAGTGCTTAAGAGCTGTGTGATATTCATCTATCTTACTTTTGATGATTTCCAAGGTTGATGTTGTGGCTCCTGTTGTCTTCTGTTGAGGATCACAATGAAGAGTTCCCCCTGAAACCAAGAGCCTTACGACTTCATCTTCCTCTAGCGGTACTTATCTATGAGACATGGCTTGCTCAAAACTGGTAGATGATGAGCATCTTTTTGTTTCAAGATGTTATGATGTGGAGTTTGGAGCTGTGTCCGATAGTGTGGAGGATTGGTCTGTCCTCACAAGCGGAGCATCAAAATGCAGTTTCTTGGCAACTCTTTGGATTGGTTTATCATGGGTAGTCTTCCTTTACTTCTGACGTCGAAGCTGTTCAGCGGCTGGTTGGTTATCAGGCTGTGAGACGTCTTCAGAATTGATTTCTGGTTGTGTCCTCTTTCTCCTGTTTCATCTTTGAGTAGGCTTTTGAGCGGAAGTGCCTGTCTTCCTAGATTTCTTGGACTCTCCAGCAGTTGGAACTGTCGGAAGGCTTTTGAGATCCTCAGATGTCTCAGCATCTATTTCCATATCATCCAACCGATTGTCGGCTACATCTTTTTGAGTTACACGATAAACTGGAACCTTTGGCAGAATGAAGTTGGATGATACGAGATCTTCTCCTTCATCTTGTATTCCTAGAATACTCTCCAAAAGGTAGCTAACCTTCAGGCCTAATCCGAAACTCGAAGAGAACTTTCCTTTGGTTGGAATATCTCTGATCTTCCTTGCATTCTCCAATAATCGACCAAAGATGTATGTAGCCCAATTTCCTCCAAGACAGTCGTCAAGAACCATCATTAGAGAATATTTGGGACTACTTAACTCAGACAAGGATCCAATCCCACAGTAGATCATTCTCAGCGCGATCTCACTGAGTATCTTATAAGATGGGTTCAGTTCGGATACCTTTGTGGCAGATTTGAATTTTTCGGGTGCCTCGGGCTTTTTCCATCTTAGCCAGTGAGCTGTCAACTCTTCCTTATCATTTTGAAGATAGCTGGCGATGTCGGCTCCAGTTTTTGGTAGATGAAAATATTGAGCAACGAGATTAGGATCAACTATTATCTTCTTGTTGTCAACTGTAGTGTGGAAGAATCGGTCTTTGTCATCTAATATCGCATTTTCATAGAATTCAATGACTCGGTTTGGATTGAATCTCCGAGGACATGCAGTTAGGAACTTCGTTAAGTCCTCACTAAGGAGCTTTCCCGCAATCTCTTGGGAAATCATCTCGTCGGTGGTGATTGAGAGGAAGTTCTTCTAATTCAGAATTTTCTCCTTCACGACCTGAGATTTAGAAGCTGTCAATCGGCGGTCTTGGTGTTTTTATCCAACTAAAATAGTTCATCCTGAGAAGTCTCCTTAGTGACGATAAACTGTTCTGGGGTAACCGAGGTACTAGCTTCCATGATTTTGGGTTTCTCCTTCGAACTGAACTAGATATCAATGATGATTGATTTCGGAGACTTTTGGTTTGATCTCTATAGGTATCTTGACTGATGGGCTGGCAGTAAATGTAGTAATGTGGAGGATGATACGAAGGGTTTAAGGGTTTTTGGTGATCGATTCTAGAAAAAAAATCATAGGCTGAGATTCAAACCCCTTTTTATCTTGAACGACTGAGATTGAAGCTGACGTTGGCATCTGTTTGGGTCATCTGGCACGCTGTGTTGCAGCATATGGAAGGATTGACGTGGCTCCGGTTTATACGCCGTTGTGCTGTTCCGCATTTAATGTGTGCTGCCGAGATCTTCGTGGTAATCGAAAATCCGCTTCATTATGATCAGCAGTTTTCTCTCTCTTCAATCTTTGCAGAGATGGTTTGAAAGGCTATCTCAAGGAGGAAAGCTGAGCAACAGTTATCCTTTCCTAGTAGCAAGCTGTGTTTTCGTTGATTCTTTGGGAAGGTACCCTAGACAGTTCCTTTGTCCAAATTGCAGTTCTCGATCTTCGTTCCTGGGTTTGAAAGACGTCTGGTAATCCGAAAGATTGTGATCCTCAACCTCTTGAATGACTCTGAGACGGTAGTCGCCTAACCTATGTGTTATCATTAATATTTGATTTGAAATGGTGGTTGAGTATTAAATCACCACTTCATTCTTTTTGCCTCTGTCCCGATAGGTCATGTCTTTCAGAGGTGAGGACGTGGCAAAGATCTCTGATTGACGCATTTGTCTCTCTATAAGATGTCTTTGACAAGGTAGGCGTATCCAATCAGCAACTCCTTTCCTTTCTTCCATTCAACCATAGTGCTTCTTGACAATGGCTGAACCAACGAACATTGTGGAGGAGATAGGTAGGATCACTATAAAGCGAAACAAGGTCTTCAGTCGTCGGAGACTGCACGCTGAGTACTAAAACCTTCCCTATGTCTATCTCGAGACCATCAACAACTTGGAGTCCATGTAGGAATTTCCCGTTAACCGAATCACCAAATCCAAAATAAGCCAGACCGTTTATGGTTATTGTTCATAATCCATTCATAAACCCTAGACATGCACCTATTGAATTTAATGCGTGGATAAAGAATTATTTACCTTAATTCCGTAGTCTCAGAAATGATCTTCCGCGTTTGTATTCCCAGATTCTGAACCAACCATGCGATATTATTAAATCTGCGGAACAAGAAATTAGAAATCTAATTTCTAGATTCAATAATAATTGAAAAAGACAAAAGAGAGAATTAGGAGTTGTTCTCCAGATTAGATCTTCAGATCTTTTTCCCGGTGCGTTCAGATCTGCTACTGGTGAGGACTCCACAAATCTGTATTTTGAGCACACTCTCTCTCTCTCTCACTAGGGTTTCTGTTTTTCAATTGTGATACAACTTGTGAGGGAGAGTTGTCTACTTATAGACCTAGGGTTGCAAACCCTAATGGGCTCCTTGGCTCAATTCAGCACACTTTCCTTAGGCCAGACCTGTGACCTAATGCAAATAATAAAGTGGGCCTATGAATTAATTAATTCCCATGTCCACAACCCAGGACATAATTAATTAATTAATATTAATTCTTTTTCACCACAAAATTAATACTGACCTACCCCTTTATTACCACGTTATGAGAACGGGCTGCATTAATTGAGAATCCCCATATTTAAGGTTACCGGACATCCATTAATTAATTGGAGCTTCTGACAAGCTCTAACTACAGTTAATTAATATCTTATTATTCCTGAGTAGTACCACTCAATCCTTATCACTCGTGCCTTAACTTAATCAGCCTGCAGGACTTTGGCACGATGAATGTTATTGAGCTCCTCAGGGAATGTCCCCATCCTATTACTCGGATATGGTTACCAAAACCCAGTCTCAGGCAGTACTACACGAACTGCTGTTACCTAAGATGCGGATATACAAGCACGTTACTTAGGCTCTCCACCATGGCAAGTCAAAGCAACAGTCAACCCGTGCAAACCCCTGAACCTTCGTTAGGGTTTGGACTCAATCAATATAACGAGATCTTGTATTCGCTGATGTCAGACAGACGAATACATCTCACTGCGGTCCATCAATACGCCACCCCTGCGTATCAGCATGTCAAGTAACCAAGACAGACTACTTATTCCGACAATGCCGCAGCCATCCGGACAGACGTATCCTCATACACTGTCTCGACTGTGATTATGTTTATGTCTCACTAGGTCAAGTGATCATACTGTCTTCTGCGATCTACAACACACCGTATGATCGTCCCTATCGGTGAGACAAGAGGATACCATTATTCATACATGTAGTTTGTTTAACAGATAGGAGAATTAAACCGTTGTATACTCATTATAATAAATGCTTTCAGTATACAAAACCCATCAATCTCCCACTTATACTCAAAGCATAACTAAGCTATTACAGAGTATACAGTCCATCTATCTAGCCTGCTATCTCTTTAACCACTGTCAATGGTCGGCATCCACCTCAGACCCAGCTCACGAATATGTCTTTCGTAAACTTTCTGCGGCAAGCTCTTTGTAAATGGATCAGCAAGGTTGTCAGCTGTGTCAATCTTCTTAATTTGCACATCGCCCCTCGATACAATTTCTCGTATGATATGGTACTTTCTCTCTATGTGTTTGCTTGCCCTGTGACACCGCGGTTCCTTTGAGTTTGCCACTGCACCAGAGTTATCACAATAAATTGTGATGCTCCTGGGCAAACTCGGAATCACACCCAACTCTTAAAGGTAGTTCCTGAGCCATACCCCCTCTTTCGAGGCTTCGGAGGCGGCGACATATTCCGCCTCCATGGTGGAGTCAGCAATGCATTTCAGCTCCTCCAAGATACAGCTCCACCTCCCAGGGTAAACACATATCCCGAGGTTGATTTCTTCTCATCCTGGTCCCCTTGGAAATCCGAGTCTGTATAACCCACAGAGCACAGATCCTCACTTTGATAAACTAGGCAGAAATTCCTAGTTCTTTTCAAGTACTTGAGGATGTGCTTTACAGCAGTCCAGTGCGCCTGTCCAGGGTTATACTGATATCTTGCTACCATGCCAACGACATAACAGATATCTGGCCTGGTACACAACATTGCATACATGAGACTACCCACCATCGAGGCGTATGGTACACGACTCATTTCATCTTTCTCCCGCTGTGTCTGAGGACACTGCCCACTAGAAAGATGAACGCCATGTCTGAAAGGTAGCAAACCTTTCTTGGCGAGTTGCATGCTGAACCGGGCTATCACAATATCCACATAGGATACCTGGGATAAGCTCAACATTCTTCTCTTACGATCTCGTAAGACCTTAATCCCAAGAATGTAGCCAGCTTCTCCCAAATCCTTCATTTGGAACTGTTCGGATAACCAAGCCTTGATTTCGGACATCACTCCCTCGTTGTTTCCAAATAGGAGTATGTCATCAACGTAAAGTGCAAGAAAAATCACGCTTCCACTGACACAAAGTCGGTAAACACAACTTTTGTTTTCCAACTGTGCAAATCTATAGGACTTAATCACATCGTTGAAATGTAAGTTCCACGACCTTGAAGCTTGCTTAAGTCCATACAAGGACTTCCTAAGCTTCCAGACAAGATGTTCTTCGCCCTTGCGTATGTTACCCTCGGGTTGCTGCATATAGATGTCCCTACCTTCTTCAAGGTAACCGTTTAGAAAAGCGGTTTTGACATCCATCTACCAGATCTCGAGGTCCATATGCGCAACTATGGCAAGGAGTATCCGGATGGATTTGAGCATGGCTACGGGTGAAAAGGTTTTGTCATAGTCAATGCCCTCTTTCTGACTATAACCCTTTGCCACCAGCCTGGCTTTAAAAGCCGTGATCTTTCCATCCGCCCCTTTTTTATTTTTGTATACCCATTTGCACCCTATGGCCCTAAAGCCATCTGGCAAATCAGTTTTCTGGTATACCTCCATAGCAGTTATAGATTCAATTTTGGAATCCATGGCGACACGCCATTTGGCAACATCCTTATCCTGCACTACCTCTTCGTAAGTTAGTGAGTCAGAGTCCTCATGTCCGTCTTTCGGGCTCAAGTCCGAAGACTCACCCATGAACATGTACCTTTCCGGCTGGAAAATAACTCTCCCACTACGACGAGGCATCGGTGCCGTCTCAGTAGTAGGTGCAGTAACTTGTGGTTCTGCACCTTGCACTGAAGAACGTGTCTATGGTGTTGTACCTCTCACAGGTGCACCCACATCTACACGTTCCCCTTCCCTTGGAATCGCATTCTCGTTCTTAATTTCTTGAAGAACAATATCACTCCTTGACCTGTGATTACTCACATACTCGTCCTCCAAGAATCTAGCATTGGTGCTAACAACGACTCTTTCACTCTCAGGATAGTAAAAGTAACCACCTTTCGTTTGCCTGGGATACCCTATGAACAACATTAATTTTGACCTGCTTTCTAACTTATCAGGTTCCTTCGATAGTACGTGTGCCGGACAGCCCCATACTATAAACTTGCACAAACTAGGTTTGCGACCAAGGAAGAGCTCAGAAGGCGTCTTAGGAACTGATTTAGAAGGCACCACATTTAGCACGTAAGCTGTTGTTTCCAATGCGTAGCCCCAAAACGAAATTGGTAAGTTTGCATAACTCATCATTGATCTTACCATCTCTAGAAGAGTCCTATTTCTTCTTTTAGCTACACCGTTCTGCTGGGGAGTACCCGGTGCAGTCCACTGGGATGTAATCCCATTTTATGACAAATACTGCAGGAACTCGTTACCGAGGTATTCGCCACCGCGGTTAGATCGCAGTGACTTGATAGTTTTCCCGACCTTCTTTTCTAACTCAGCCTTGAACTCTTTGAATTTCTCAAAGCATTCAGACTTGTAGCGAAGCAGGTAAACGTATTCGTACCTTGAGTAATTATCAATGAAAGTGACGAAGTACTCGTACCCTCCACGAGCCTGCGTGGACATCGGTCCACATAAGTTAGAATGGATCAATTCCAACACTTCCTCTGCTCGAGACTGACTACCCTTGAAAGGCCTAGTTGACATCTTGCCCTCGATGCAGGATTTGCAGACTTGATAAGGTACAGCCTGGACTAAGTCCAATGTACCGTCATCTGCAAGTCTCTGAATCCTCTTCAAGCTGATGTGACCCAGTCTCAAGTGCCAGAGATATGTAAGATCCTCATCAGAAGAAGTAAGTTTTCTCTTTCTAGGATTATCAATTACGGATGAATTATATGCAATATAAAGGACATGTTTGATCGAAGTGACATAAAGAGTATAAATCAACATTACATAATGAATGACATTGTTATCGTCAATGATTGAAATCACAAATAACAAACATCCATAGAAAGTTGTTGAAATTTGTCCTGCCGATAAACCACGGCCCACAAATAAACTCTTAAATGTACTTAGTTCATCAAAACATAAAGAAAAGAAAACTCCATGAAGCTCCGTCATAAAACGTTGCCTTCATCCAGTTTGGTATCTTCTTGCCATCACTCACCAACCTTGTCGGCACGGTCCCCTACAAAGTACAACAACATGATCAACAAGTCAGTGCTTACAGCTCTAGAAGAGCAACAACGGACTCTAATCATGCTTACAGTTATACATGCAAATGGCATACCTTGTCTAGCTTTGTTGGCTTGACAATCTTTCCTCCCATGTCCTTTCTTACCACACCTAAAGCACCTGTCCCTGTCAGTCGCCACCTTAGGCTTTTTCCCAGCCCCACCATCCTTCACAGTTGTCTTCTTGGCCCACTTCTTAATCCCTTTCTTCCGCTTCATACTTTTCGGTACAACAGAGATATTACCAGAAGTGGCCAAGGCAACCTTCTGAGGGTTCATGACCGATTCTGCTGCCATCAAGTCATTGAGCAACTCGTTAAGAGTATACTCTTTCTTTTTTCATGACAACATTCAGCCTAAAACTCTCAAAGGACTTAGGTAGAGAGTTCAGTATGATATCGACCTTAGCCTCAGCGTCGATACCTCCACCATGCACAGTTAGCTCATCCATGAGGTAATCTTACTCACGATTTCCCTCATGAGATTGAATCTGACGGCTCTATCAATTTCCCCATAGGTCGCCTCCAGACTCGTCATGATGTCACAGGCATCCCTATGGTGCTGATGTTACTTGATAAGCTCATTATTTTACTCGCTTATCTATATTATTTTCTACTCCCTCCGTCCCACTTCATTAGTCCCTCTTTCCTTTTTCGTCCGTCCCATTTAATTGTCCATTTACCTAAAATGGAAAGTTAATCTTCACTCACTAATAAAATACTCATTTCCTCTATCTCTACTCGCATTGGTTATTGTGCCAAATCTCAAGGGGACTAATCAACCGGGACGGAGGGAGTACTATTTTATGTAGTTTTATTGAGTTTATATATATATTCTATGCATGAGTCTATATTGGGTGGTATTATGCGCATCTTGGTGTTTTTGCAGGTTTTAGGCCTAAATTCACTTGAAAACCGTTTCGGAAGCAGTGACGTGTAAGAGTAGCAGTGACGAGTTCTTCCACAAGAAGAATTCGGGCTATTGGCGCATGGCAATGGATGAAGTTTTGAGTTAGTTCTCCAATGCAACTGGAATCGGGTCAATCAGAGTTCGGGAGAGGAAGTTATGGCCAAAACTGTGAGACTGCGCAGAAGGGACGAGAGACCACGTCGATCGACGTGAATCCACATCGATCGACGCCGAAGATGAAGCTACGTCGATTGACGCCAATCAGCAACGATCGACGCGGGTCTGCTGGCGCGGGAATTTGATGAAAATCGGACTTATTCATATATTTAGCCCTAGATTTGAAAGGATACACATCCACCCCTATAAATACTTAGTAAATTCGACTTTTTCAGAGGAGTTATCACATGCATTATCATATTTTTTCAGTTTTTAGAGTTTAGAGACTTGGGAAACATGAAATCCTTTATTTTTCTTGTAATTTCTTTACTTTTATGCAATTTAATATGTTTTCTTTTGGATTTCTATCTGCGATGAGTGGCTAGAAACCCTAGCAGAGATAGTCACTAATTAGTAATCTAGGTTATATTTGCCAAACAAGGAAATATAGCATTATTGCAGTATTCCACCTGTTAAATTAATTGATTCCTACATGTTATCCATAATAAGAATTCTTCCCAAGAATCTGTGTTCCTTTAAATTTGCTTTCAAAACCTCTTTAATTTTCAAGTATTGTCATCTTTATTTTCCAAATCAAAACCCTAATTTTTTGTTCACTCAAACAATGAATTTTAGGATCATAACTAGTACATAGGATATTTTCCCCACACAATTCCCCTGGATTCGATAACCTTAGGGTTTACAAATTTATTTGCCACTGTTGCTATAATTAATTTGTAGATTTTACAGTCATCAAATTGGCGCCGTTGTCGGGGAATTGTTAGATTTTATCTTGTTACTAGTTCGTTCTAGGATTTGCTGGATTGAGTTTTATTTTCCTGTACGTGTGCGTGTGTGAGTTTTTGTGTCTGCCGATCACTTTGCTGCGTCGATCGACGAACACCTTACGTCGATCGACGCCGACCAATCTTTTGTATCGATTGACGTGACATCCACGTCGTTCGACGCCGAACTAATATCTACCTATTGTCTGTGTAGGTGCATGAACACGTGAGCCAAAGGAATAACACTCGAGGCCTTTGTCCATGAAATTGAAGCAACCTACAGGAAAATAAAAAATAAAGGAAAAGAAAAACAACGAGAGATGGCTGAGAATCCTGAAGACCTCTGCAAAATATGACTCCCGAGGAGCAGAGGCAATTTTTGAATGAAGTACAACAGCTGAGAGCACAACTGCACGCAGCCCAGGCTACTCAGGCGGAACAAGCTGCAAGACTGGCAGAGTTGAACGATAGGCAAGTTGTGATCCCGCAAAGGTCCATATTGGATCGATTTCTTCCACAGCAAGCGGAGGCCGGATTCAGAGTTGGCATTGATGCCAACAACTTCGAGCTGTGCACAGGCCTTATTCAGATGGTGAAACAAAACTAGTTTGGGGGGAGAGCTGTAGAAGATCCATATACCCACCTCAACCAATTCATTGAGGTGTGTAACACTGTGAAGCATAATGGAGTAACCCAAGATGTAATCAGAATGAGACTGTTCTCGTTCTCACTCAGAGACAAGGCACGGTCTTGGTTTGCTGGACTTGATAAGAGTCAAATCGGGACATGGGAGGAGCTTCGAGCAGAGTTCCTTACCAACTACTTCCCACCGAGCCTGTTGCTGAAGAGGAAAGCTACCATTACTACTTTCAAGCAGATGTATGACGAGTCACTCTACGAGGCCTGGAAGAGATACAAAGAGCTTCTACGACTCTGTCCTAGACATGGCATCGATCTGGAGATGCAAGTGTGCCATTTCTATGAGGGTTTGAATCCTCACATGAAGGAGATGGTTGATGCATCTGCTGGTGGGATACTGATGAAGAAGAGTGGTGCAGAAAGCATGAGGTTGCTGGCAGACATGGCGCTGAATAGCCACCAATGGCCGACCAATAGACAGATTCCGGTCAAAGCTGTGGAAGCCAAGCCAGAAATTGATGTGGTTGCCGAGGTGAAAAAGCTCTGGGAAGAGATTGAAAAATTGGGCACAGTACAAGCTGCAGTTGTTATAGAGCCAAGCATGGCTATTATTCCGGTGGAGGCCGACTACATCAACCGAGGTGCAAGCAGTTCGTCTGGAACTGCCGGGATGGAGGTGAACAACATTGGCGGTGGTTATCACAATAAATACCGAGGCAATCAGGGGTATCATTACAACCATGGGCGATCTCACCCTGGTTTTTCTTATTCTAACCCTTCTGCTGCAGAACACCCTCCGTCTGGTTTTGATGTAGATACTGGAGGAGAGATCGTGGAAAGGAAGAAATCAGTGCTGGAAGAGACGCTCGAGAAATTCATCAAGAGCTCGGATAACCGATTTGGGAAGGTAGAAACCGAAGTGAAGGGGATTGCCAACCACATGCAGCTGATGATGTAACACCTTCAGATGATGGACACACAATTGAGCCAGATTACCACCACACTCGGCAACCAACACAAGCCTGGACAGCTTCCGAGTACGATAGAGGTGAACCCCACAAAAGAAAAGCGAGTGAATGCCATTACTCTGAGGTCTTGGACGAGCTACAAGGGTCCCGAGACGGTTGTGAACAATTCTGGAGACGAAAAGGAGCAAAACTGGGCAGGACATGGATCCACGTCGATCGACGCACCATTCATGTCGATCGACGCAGAAGAGAAAGCCCCATCGATCGACGCCACCCTACATCGATCGACGCCGAAGTCTGTTCCAGGCGCAAAGCTGAAACAGTATGAAGATCAACCCCCTCCTTTGCAATTCCCACAGAGGTTCACGAAGCAGAAAGAGGACGAGAAGTTCTCCAGATTGGTGGAGAATCTGAAGAAGGTCAGCATCAACATCCCGCTGATCGAAGCACTGAAGGAGATTCCGGGGTACATGAAGTACCTCCAGAAATTGATGAGTGGAGAGAAGTAATTCGTGGAGAACGAGACGGTGAAGATCCACGAGCAGTGCAACTTGCTACTTCAAAAGCAGGTGCCCATCAAGAGAAGCAATCCTGGATGCTTCTCTATCCCAGTTGAGATTGGGGGACACACATTCGAGAGAGTACTATGTGATACTGGGGCCAGTATCAACTTGATACCGTACTCCATTTACAAACGTCTCAACATCGGAGAGATGAGGCCCACGACGATCACCCTGCAGATGGCAGACCGGTCTGTGTCCCGCCTGAAAGGTATACTAGAGGATGTGCTCATTCGCGTGGGCCATCTCATTTTTCCTGCAGATTTTGTGGTGCACGAGATGAAGGAGGACGAGAACATGCCCATGATCTTGGGGCGTGAGTTTCTCGACACTAGTGCCGCTCTCATTGACTGTCGAGGCGGCGAGATCACACTCCGGGCGAACGATGAAAAGATTATCTTTGTGATCGACAAGAGCAAGAAGAAAGCAGAGTGCAATCGAATCTCCACTACTGACGAAGAAGATGAATCTGAAGAGGAAGAAGCAGCTGCCATTGAGTGGGAGCGAGGAAACGAAAGGGTGAAAGTGACAACTACAGCACCTTTTTCTGAGCTCACCACCATTATCAAAGACTATAAAGTTTACATGGTGGATGCCAAAGGTCGGCGAGTCTGGACCCGACCTCCCTGGCGGTGATTTGAGGTATCGTCGAGCTGCGACGTTAAATCAAGCACTTGTTGGGAGGTAACCCAACCTTTTCCATATTTCCTTTTTAATTTTCGTTTTTTTAATTTCAAATTTCTATTATTTTTGCGTTAATAGTTATTTTGCAGTTAATAAAAAAAATTTGGAGATCGGCTCAACGTCGATCGACGCAGCCTGGCGTCGATCAATGCCGAGTGGCCGATCGACTGGATACACTTGATCTAAGGAGAGGGTCGCAAGAAGGCTTCACGTCAATCGATGCGAAGTGCCAGCAACAATTATTCCATGTCGTGCGATGTCGAAGACTTCGGGGGATAAAAAGTTGATGTCTGAGATCAACTACCAGGTATCGTTCCCTTTTTTATCTGATTTTCAAACTTATTCCACTCTTTGAGTTGGAAATAAGTTTGGGGGGATGTGGACAAGAGATGGAACGTTCTATCTTTTATTTATTCTACTTTCCGTATTTAATTTTTGCCCTAAATTTTAATTTTATTCTATTTTGTGGGGAAAATTTTTGAGTTTTGAAATAACCCGAATGGGATTGTGAGATTAGAACTGATTGAGGGTTGAGTTTGAATTGATTGTGATTGTGGTTAGATGACTATGAATGTAGAATACCGCACGATATGATTGATTTGACACTTATGCTTGCATGCTGCTTGAGCTGATTTCAAATTGACTGTGGAAGAAAATTTTAAACCCTTGTGTGAGAAATTTGAGCCTTTATTTCGTTTGATGTGAGATTCACATGTGTGTTTTGATTTCTCTAGAACTTGCCTATTTTCTGTGTTGAGACTGCATAGTGTGCACAAGTTTAGGAAATGATCTTAGGCCATCTTTGTTAGCCCAATTCCCTAAACACTGTCCCTTCACATTAAATTTTCCCTAGTTAGCCACTTTTGAGCCTATACAAAATTTTTCTTTCCTTGTCTATGAGATTGAGAAGAAGTATTGGTTTCGCTCATGTCTTGAGTTGTGGTATATGGGGTGGAATGATTGTGAGATGGAGATAAGAAAATATAAATTAGTGGTGGAAAGATGTATGAAAAAGAAGCTCAAAGAAATAATTAGAATTCTCATAAGCTCTCTGAAAAGATAAGAATACAAAAATTATGTAAAGAGCATAAGAGATTCAAAATGAGCTAGAAAAAAAAAAGAAAGTTGTGTATTTGTTGATATATTTAAGGAGATGAAGTGGATGATGATTAAGAGTGGTTGTAGTTTGTTGAGTTGGTCACTTAATGGATTCTAGTCACTTGACCATTACAACTTATTGAAAGTCCTTTTTGATTCTAGACTTTTGTGCACATTCTAGCAGTGGAGATATTAGAAAATTTGCAAGCCTATGGTAGAAACTTCTTCATACATGTTGTTGAGGGCTTTCATCTATACCTTAAACACTTGAGAGTTGAGCGATACACTTCCCGTGAGTTCTTCCACTATTGATGAATTTTCTGTCTCTTTCAAATTGCTTGTGTGTAGTGGATTTTTGATTCTTGACTGTGATGAATCTTGTGAGGCATTGCACTTTAATCGCATGATCTTTTGATTTCTTTCTTGCCTATTGATTGACGACAATCAAACGTTCAAGTTTGGGGGTTTGATAAGCTCATTATTTTACTCGCTTATCTATATTATTTTCAACTATTTTATGTAGTTTTATTGAGTTTATATATATATATTCTATGCATGAGTCTATATTGGGTGGTATTATGCGCATCTTGGTGTTTTTGCAGGTTTTAGGCCTAAATTCACTTGAAAACCGTTCCGGAAGGAGTGATGTGTAAGAGTAGCAGTGAAGAGTTCTTCCAAAAGAGGAATTCGGGCTATTGACACATGGCAATGGATGAATCTTTGAGTTAGCTCTCCAACGCAACTGGAATTGGGTCAATCGGAGTTCGGGAGAGGAAGTTATGGCCAAAACTGTGAGACCGCGCAGAAGGGATGAGAGACCACGTTGATCGACGTAAATCCACATCGATCGACACCGAAGATGAAGCCACGTCGATCGACGCTAATCAGCAATGATCGACGCGGGTCTGCTGGCGCTGGAATTTGATGAAAATCGGATTTATTCATATCTTTAGCCCTAGATTTGATAGGATACACATCTACCCCTATAAATACTTAGTAAATTCAACTTTTTCAGAGGAGTTATCACATGCATTATCATATTTTTCAGTTTTTAGAGTTTGGAGACTTGGGAAACACGAAACCCTTTATTTTTCTTGTAAGATCTTTACTTTTATGCAATTTAATATGTTTTCTTTTGGATTTCTATATGCGATGAGTGGCTAGAAACCCTAGCGGGTTCTAGGGTTTGATATTATTATGGATGCATGTTAAGATTAATTAATTAGGTTCATGATTCATGTGTTTATTTTTAATTGTAGATTAATTCAAGGACCGAGAGGTGACGATTATTTTAGATGTCTAGCTATTGATAGAAGGACCGAGAGGTGAATATTAATAGTGGGATTATGAATGCATGATACACTCTACACTATCCAAAAAAATGTACTAGACTGTAGGAATTGAACTGATTTGCTTATTAGATTGACTAATTTGGTGTACTTGAGACCGAGCGGAGATAGTCACTAATTAGTAATCTAGGTTATATTTGCCAAACAAGGAAATATAGCATTATTGCAGTATTCCACCTGTTAAATTAATTGATTCCTACATGTTATCCATAATAAGAATTCTTCCCTAGAATCTGTGTTCCTTTAAATTTGCTTTCAAAACCTCTTTAATTTTCAAGTATTGTCATCTTTATTTTCCAAATCAAAACCCTAATTTTTTGTTCACTCAAACAATGAATTTTAGGATCATAATTAGTACATAGGATATTTTCCCCACACAATTCCCCTGGATTCGATAACCTTAGGGTTTACAAATTTATTTGCCACTGTTGCTATAATTAATCTGTAGATTTTACAGTGATCATTGCTGCTGTAAGACTTTCGACATAGTGGTCATCATGTAGCACTTGACTACATTGTTCGATTTCTCCCACATGTTATAAAAGTCTATATCCATTTGACTGGATTTAGTAGTTGGCACTTCGGGACGAAGTACTTGCAGAACGAACATATGTTCTTCTGCAATCAGGAGGTATTCGAGATTGCGTTTCCATTCCAGGAAGTTTGGACCAGTTAGAGTGTTTTGTGAGAGAATATTGATGACATTAGACATAGACATATCTGAAACAATAAAGAATCTTAAATAAGAACATACATGTAGAACTTCGAAAACAAATGCATTGAAAACCTTTTAATAAATCAAATACAAATGTTTTCCACTAATTGCCCAAGAGTTCCCACCGCAAGCTACACTCGTAGACGTTTACGATGTCACCCTCGACCAAAACTGCGGGTTTTAAGCCCTAATCCATTTAATTTCACTACCATGTCAGGATGCTTTTGACACTAGAAATTAATAATAAGTGAAAACCTTAGACCAAACCATCTCTCAAGAACAGGGATGCAATTCTTGCATTATATTCTAAGATTCTTCTAAGCCATTAACCACAAATGTAACTCCGGCCAAAAGAGATAGTTTAGCATGGCACGTAACCATACCGCACAGCCCTTAAAGCTTCTGTTATCTATAATTTAAATCAATCCTAGAATACTTGTGAAAGAGATCTACGCAAGCTACACTCGTAGACGTTTACGCAAAACCCTCCCACTATTCACATGATTGAAATTGTTTGTCTAGAAATCCCAACAACCGTACCCATGCACCTCTAGGAACTAGCAAGCTACACTCGTAGACGTTTACTAGAACGAGAGATACACTTACAGCCTAGGACCGCTTTGTGGAGGTCAATTAATTTTAATTAAAAAATCTGCTTAGTATTTTTCTTTTAAAAGGTTTCTTATGCGCACACATAATATCTTTATTATATTTTCCAATTTTTTTGCATGTAATTATACAAGCCCAAAAAATTCCCAAAATATAATCCAACAAGAAATTAATCACATAAGCATGCTTGGAAAGCTGTAAATAATAAAAGCTATAAATCATGCTTTTCCTATTATCTACACATGCTTAATTGCGCACATAATAAATCACATATCATACGAGGACAATTAAGACACACAAAAATTCCTCGTGGCCCCA
Source organism: Plectranthus barbatus (assembly GCA_026898455.1). NCBI lineage: Eukaryota > Viridiplantae > Streptophyta > Magnoliopsida > Lamiales > Lamiaceae > Plectranthus > Plectranthus barbatus. Next base: position 233,000 of record JAPKLW010000300.1, read on the forward strand.
CAAAATAGAAAAAAAAAATTCTATCTATTACAATTTGAATTTTGAATCTATTTGGATAAGTCCAAATCTTTTCAAATCTTCCAGGGCCTTCAAATCTTCAACCACCAAATCTTTAGGGATTTAGGCCTTTGTGATCTGATGATTTGCCCTAACCCTAATGCAAACCCTAGGGTTTACATAGGATTGCACAAACCACCAAAACACGAGCCATAGCGATGGGACAGCAGCCGCCGACGACAGCACCACTGCCGCCGCCGGACCGCCACCACCGCACGCGCCCAACGCGCATCACCGCGCCCGCCGCCGTCCGCCAGCAGCCCCGGCCGCCCGTGACGCGCGCTGTCGTCCGCGCCTGCAGCCGTCGTGCGCCGCCCTTCGCTGGCTCCGTCTTCGTTCTTCGTCCTCGACCCATCCAATTACAGATTTTTGAAAATTATAGAATTTATCTATTCTATTACAAATTTTCAAATCTACACTAATCACGGATTTTCTCGTGATTTTACAAAATTAATTCAGCCCTACACGGATATACCACCATGGGCTGAATTACACAGGTTGCCACGAGGAACAAAAAACCATCCACGACATAAATAAAATTCAAACATGCATAATGAATCCATTATGAACAACAGAGCCATAAATCAGAACCTCGCTCTGATACCAATTGTAGGGATTTCCCGTGAGCCGAATCACCAAATCCAAAATAAGCCGGACCGTTTATGGTTATTGTTCATAATCCATTCATAAACCCTAGGCATGCTCCTATTGAATTTAATGCATGGATAAAGAATTATTTACCTTAATTCCATAGTCTCAGAAACGATCTTTCGCGTTTGTATTCCCAGATCCAGAACTAACCACGCGATATTATTAAATCTGTGGAACAAGAAATTAGAAATCTAATTTCTAGATTCAATAATAATCGAAAAAGACAAAAGAGAAAGAATTAGGAGTTGTTCTCCAGATTAGATCTTCAGATCTATTTCCCGGTGCGTTCAGATCTGCTACTGGTTTGGACTCCACAGATCTGTATTTTGAGCAGGACCAGAATTCGAAAATTCTCCTCCTCTTCTCTAGAAGTCGGCGCCCACACTCTCTCTCTCACTAGGGTTTCTGTTTTTCAATTGTGATACCACTTGTGAGGGAGAGCTGTCTATTTATAGACCTAGGGTTGCAAACCCTAATGGGCTCTTGGGCTCAATTCAACACACTTTCCTTGGGCCAGACCTGGGACCTAATGCAAATAATAAAGTGGGCCTATGAATTAATTAATTCCCATGTCCACAACCCAGGACCCAATTAATTAATTAATATTAATTCTTTTTCACCACAGAATTAATACTGACCTACCCCTTTATTACCACGTTATGAGAACGGGCTGCATTAATTAAGAATCCCCATATTTAAGGTTACCGGACATCCATTAATTAATTGGAGCTTCTGACAAGCTCTAACTACAATTAATTAATATCTTATTATTCCTGAGTAGTACCACTCAATCCTTATCACTCGTGCTTCAACTTAATCAGCCTGTAGGACTTTGGCACGATGAATGTTATTGAGCTCCTCAGGGAATGTCCCCATCCTATTACTCGGATATGGTTACCTAAACCCAGTCTCAGGCAGTACTACACGAACTGCTGTTACCCAAGATGTGGATATACGAGCACGTTACTTAGGCTCTCCACCATGGCAAGTCAAAGCAACAGTCAACCCGTGCAAACCCCTGAACCTTCGTTAGGGTTTGGACTCAATCAATATAACGAGATCTTGTATTCGCTGATGTCAAATAGACGAATACATCTCACTGCGGTCCATCAATACGCCACCCCTGCGTACCAGCATGTCAAGTAACCAAGACAGACTACTTATTCCGACAATGCCGCAACCATTCGGACAGACGTATCCTCATACGCTGTCTCGACTGTGATTAGGTTTATGTCTCACTAGGTCAAGTTATCATACTGTCTTCTGCAATCTACAACATGCCGTATGATCGTCCATATCAATGAGACAAGAGGATACCATTGTTCATACATGTAGTTTGTTTAACAGATAGGAGAATTAAATCGTTGTATACTCATTATAAAAAATGCTTTCAGTATACAAAACCCATCAGTCCAATGGCCTGGATCGATTCCTTTCTGTCCAGCCAGATGCTTTTCAGCAGGATCTGCTGAGAGTAGTTGTTTATGGTTCCACCATTTCTGAGGATGAGATCTCCTTTAGTCTTAATGGAGTGGAGTTCACTCTGCCAGCGAACTTCTTGTCTCGAGAGTTTCAGCTGCCGCATCATGGAAAGTCAGTGTTGCATCATTGAATAGAAGAAACGGCCCCTGAGTGGTCATCATGGTGGGAATGGAGAGGCAATAACAGTACTTTCAGTCCAACAGCTCCCTGTGCATTCCTTCAGGCTCGATACCAGGTGTCCTTCGACATCATTAACGAGTTGGTGCTGTGCAATTGACTGATGCAAACAAACTTTTCTCCACCTATTTGGAGAGCAATGATGGCTTTCGAAGATCAGGCTGAGGAAGACTGGGCTGCCTTCATCTTCGATCATCTAAAGATGTCCATGCAGGATCTGCTGAATGAGCCCATTCCCTATGGCATGCAGCTGAGCTGGCTCTTAGAGAAGAGGATACCTTTCTTGGCTGAGGGTACGCCAGGTTCTCGGCTGAGGCCAACTGACTATTACCCTGTGCGACTGCGCTGATGGCCTCCTTGCAGTTTCTATTTCTATCATTTCTACCTCCAAGTTGTCGCTGAATAGGCTGACTGAATATTTACTAAACTGATGTAGCTTTCCTTTCTTTTTGTTTTGTTCATCTTGCTAATATGAACAGTGTGCCCAGTAAGTTATTAATGAACAGTTCCCACTTGGTCTACTTCATCATCCAATCTTTGTACATATATGTTTTTACTGATCATTCGTACTCCTCGTATTGTTTGTTCACTTTCATACGTTGAATTCTTCTGAGCTTTTGAACACTTGTAACATCTGGATTGGCCCACGTTGGCTGTCAGGCATAGATATTGACTATTCAGATTCTGGATTGGCCCACTTAGATAGACTTGGAGCATTGTGCCCTTTCCTGGAATATCGTGTCTAATTTAATTCGATAGATATCCTTTCGAATCAACACACGATATCATGTCCATATATATATATATATTGTTGGGAAAATTATCTAAGTTTCTATTCCCCAGTTGATAGCTTAGATCTTTGATTTGGTGTTTAAGTGTTTTGGTGGATCAAACCCTAAGTCCAACCAGCGTCAGTTTGTCTCTAGAATAGCTCTAGTCTCAAATGTAAAGTCCTGTTTAGGTCTTTTGAGTTGTAAGTCGTAGCTGATCAAGACTCATGCTGGCTACTGTTCACCAGCATGAGATGTGCTTACCAATTGAGAGAAGTCTCACCAGCAAAAGCGACTGACAAAGACTCATGCTGACACTGTTCATCAGCATGGAGTAGAGCTATTGACTGATTACTGTTCACCAGTTGGGAAGATTTCACCAGCAGGAGGCTGAGAAATCTTACCAGCAGAATATGTGTTCTGGCTGACACTATTCACAAGCGGTGAAGCCACCAGTCATGGGAGATTCCAAGAGTTAACATCCGGACAAATTGGTAGACTAAGATTGTGCAAGCGCTAAGTCACCAGCAGAGACTGCCAGCACAAGATCACCAGTATGTTCTACCAGTCGGAGGTTACCAGCAGAATTGAAGATTCACTCTCCCAGTATCTTAGAGACAAAAAGAAGATTCGTCTGAGGAATATACTGACAAAGTATGACTTTAAGGAAGGATACCTTAAAGTCTATCAGTTCAAGACACCAGTTGCGATTCCTCGTACTGACGAAATAATGCCGTTCTGACACAAAGAGGTCTGTGTCAGAAAAAGCAGACACAGGTATGGCGTTTTCCTGAAATTCCTACCTGGCGCCGTCTGAAGTACATCCGAGGACAGAGACCCTTTCCGGATGTGTCCAAACGGCTAGAAATTTGAATGGGATCCTGCGTCTATAAATAGGTCGGAACTACCAACATTTAAGACGCTTGCACGCTGGCTTACACGCTTGCATCCTGAACATTCAATACTCTCCAACTACCGAAAGAACGAACATTCATTGCAAGCAAGCAAGCATCTTTCGAGGCTTTCTTTAAAGCTTTTCCGTGTGTTGATATCTTTCAAACACGAGACTTCAAGCTTTCTGCTTGTAAGTTTAGACCTCACTTGGTGTTCTTTCTCTCTCTGAGGAAGAACATAGCAACTCTAGAGCCAGCCAGCTCTTGAGTTATTACGGGCAGTTTGCCGTAGAGGATTTATGTTCTTGGGAGAACTCAACACCCAACCAGTCAGAGGAGGAGGTTGAAGTGACGTGCTCGCACTCCATCCATCTGACGAGAGCTGAAGAAGGACAAGGACCGGGAGCGGTTGATCCAGTGGACTGGTAGACGGGGCATCTACCAGCTGGAGATAGATCGTAGGAACTTTGTACCTGATTGCTCTTAATAGTGAATTTCCAGTGAGTCGACTGGAGAGTGGACGTAGACCAGTTGGTCGAACCACTATAAAATATCCTTGTTATTTACTGCTTTCAGCATTTACTCACTTGTTTAAAACCCAGTAACTGATTACTGGAGTATAACTGAAACTGGTCTATAACTTGTGCAAACTCAGACTTAAATTATTCTAAGTGTTGAGCTACCAGCTGACCAGCCAGCTGCCAGTCAGCTGAGTACTCACTGCCAGTTGACTTACCAGCTGACAAGGTCCCAGTCAGCTGAGTAACCAGCAGAGTGCAAGAAACGAATTAACACAGTTTCCGCTGCCAAGATATACCCTGATAACCGGGACCAACATATATATACTAATTTCTTCGAGTATAGTATTCACCTAGGGCAATATTCTTCATATTTTCAACAACCAACATATTCTCTTCACATTTTCAAGAATATTTTCTTGGAAGGAACTTCTTCCAGTGGCAATAGATATGACTTCTGCAAATGAGATATCCATTGAGAGAAACAAGATCTTCAATCTGTACTATCTGGAGACTCAACTCTTGGAAAGTTCGGTGATGTTTAACTCGATATTGGGAAATCTCAAGGATACAGGCCTTAAGCGATTTGTAACTAGGGCACCATATAGATTCTTGGAAGATACGCTGAAGGTGATTGCCAATACCTGCCACATTACCAAAGATGGTGAGATAATTACTAACATCAACGGTCAACAACTCTGCTGGTCGGTTTAGTCCTTCTCAACTAGTTTCAAACTCCCTCATGCTAATATGAACTGTGTGCCCAGTAAGTTATTAAAGAACAATTCCCACTTGGTCTACTTCATCATCCAATCTTTGTACATATCTGCTTTTACTGATCATTCGTATTCATACGTTGAATTCTTCTGAGCTTTTGAACACTTGTAACATCTGGATTGGCCCACGTTAGCTGTCAGGCATAGATATTGACTATTCAGATTCTGGATTGGCCCACTTAGATAGACTTGGAGCATTGTGCCCTTTCCTGGAATGTCGTGTCTAATTTAATTCGATAGATATCCTTTCGAATCAACACACGATATCCTGTCCATATATATATATATATATATATATACACACACTAATTTCTTCGAGTATAGTATTCACCTAGGGCAATATTCTTCATATTTTCAACAACCAACATATTCTCTTCACATTTTCAAGAATATTTTCCTGGAAGGAACTTCTTCCAGTGGCAATAGATATGACTTCTACGAATGAGATATCCATTGAGAGAAACAAGATCTTCAATCCGTACTGTCTGGAGACTCAACTCTTGGAAAGTTCGGTGATGTTTAACTCGATATTGGGAAATCTCAAGGATACAGACCTTAAGCGATTTGTAACTAGGGCACCATATAGATTCTTGGAAGATACGCTGAAGGTGATTGCCAATACCTGCCACATTACCGAAGATGGTGAGATAATTACTAACATCAACGGTCAACAACTCTGCTGGTCGGTTGAGTCCTTCTCAACTAGTTTCAAACTCCCTCATGCTAGTGTTCCTATCATGGATTATCTCAAGGAAGGTACATCGCCCGAATGGTCTGCTTGGCATCAATGGAGGAACTTGACTGTCAGTTTCCATCCGACTGCCTCTTCTAGGTGGTTGAAGCCTAGATATCAGATTACTTTTGACATCATTAATCATATGATTGTCGGTAATCCTATGGAGAAACATGATTTCTCTCCACTTGTCTGGAAGGCGATGATGGCTTTTGATAATGAAGCTGAGATTGATTGGGCCTCTTTCATTTTTGACAAAGTGCGTCATGCCTTTGAGAATGTGCCTCACACTCCAATTCCTTTTGGAATGCAACTGAGTTGGCTTCTTGAGCAAGAGGTCCCTTCTCTCCTTACAGGCTGGCCCGGGTTGAAGGATTCTGATTTTTATCCTTCATATCGCTGTCTTCATCCTTGAAGAGACTGTTGAAATATCAGAGTCAAGTGATGTATTTGTTATTCTGCTTTCCTTTAGTTGTTGTGAACTTTTAAGTTCTTAGCTGTAGACTCAATGTATAGATGACTTGACTCAATGTATCCTCTTTAATGAATGTACTCTTCTTTTCTTCTTTGTCTTCAACAAACGCGAACAATGACAAACTATAATTGACTTTATCACTGTTATTCAATATGTACAGTTTGACTGTGTGACAATCAATTTGCATCTCCTTCTCTTGAGATTTCATCAAACTCTAGAAGACCTAGTTTGATGCATAGCTCTTTGAAGCGAGCCTCAGGCAGCGGTTTAGTGAAAATATCTGCTAGCTGGTCTTCAATTCTGATATATTCCACCGAGACATCCTCCTTTTTGACATGGTCTCGAATGAAATAATGACGAATATCAATGTGCTTCGTCCTAGAATGTAGAACTAGATTCTTCGAGATTGAGACTGCGCTGTTGTTATCACAATAAATAGGAACACATCCTGTATTAATTCCATAATCCCTAAGCTGCTTCTTTATCCAAAGCACTTGAGCACAACAGCTGGCTGCTGCTACATACTCTGCCTCTGTAGTCGATGTAGCCACAGAATGTTGTTTTTTGCCAAACCAGCTGATCAGTTTATGTCCTAAAAACTGACACGTTCCACTTGTGCTCTTTCTGTCAATTCTGCAGCCTCCAAAATCTGAATCAAAGAATCCATTCAGCATGATTCCATCAGTTTGGGGTACCAGATACCTAGAGACTCCGTGCTCTTGAGATATCTTACAACTCTTTTGGCTGCTTCCATGTGTGACTTCTTAGGATTTGCCTGAAATCTTGCACATACCCCCACGACATAAGATATATTAGGTCGGCTGGCAGTTAGATACAATAAGGATCCAATGATTCCTCTATAAGCTGTCGGGTTGATAGGTTCTCCTTCTTCATCAAGAGTGATCTGAGAACTGGTGCTCATAGGAATCCTTAGTGATTTTGTCTTCTCAGGACAAAATTTGTTGATCATATCTTGAGTATACTTATTCTCACTTATGAAAATCCCTTCGTCAGATTGATCAACTTGCAGACCAAGAAAGTATGTCATCTTGCTCATCATACTCATTTGGAATTTATGCTGCATTAGCTGGGAAAACCTCTCACATAACTTGGTATTTTTTGCTTCCGAAGATGATATCGTCTATATAGATCTGAACAAGTAGGATGTCCTCTCCATCCTTTATCTTGAATAATGTTCGATCTATATCACCTTTTTCAAATCCATTTTTGAGCAAAAACTGTGAGAGAGTTTCATACCATGCTCTAGGTGCTTGCTTTAATCCATATAAAGCTTTCCTTAGCTTGTAGACTTCATTTCCTTGCTCGAAATCTGGAGGTTGTTCTACATAGACTTCTTCCCTTAATTTGCCGTTTAGGAAGGCACTCTTCACATCCATCTGTAGAACTGTGAAGTTATGGTAGGCTGCATACGCCAGAAATAGCCGAATAGCTTCGAGTCTGGCAACTGGCGCAAATGTCTCATCGAAGTCTACACCTTCGCACTGAGTGTATCCCTTTGTAACCAATCTTGTCTTATTTCGAACAATGGTACTGATCTCATCTCTTTTATTTTTGAAGACCCACTTGGTACCAATCACAGACTGATGTGTGGGTCGATCCACCATATACCGCACATTGTTGCGAGTGAACTCATTTAGTTCTTCCCGCATCACATTTATCCAGTATGTTGATTGTAAGGCTTCAGTGACCTTTATTGGTTCAATCTGAGATAGGAAGCAAGACATCAACGCTATGCCTTGTCTGGTTCGAACAGGATTTCCCATATCATCAAGGATAGCTTCCTTGGGATGATCTCTTAGCCAGTTTGGCTACTTCACAGGTACGGCTTCAGCACGAGCAGCTGGATCTTCAGAAACTGTGGAGTGTTCCCTTGGAGGTGGTTCAATCCCATACTCTGGAACTGTTTCTTCTTCTTTTTCTTCAGAAACTCCTTCACCTTCTCCTTCTGGAGCACCTTTGTCTCCTTGTTTTGGAATTGTATCTGATCAGCATCTGGATTCTGAATATTAGTTGGCTTGTTAGCTGAATCTGCTTCCTTAGCATCTTCCAGGTTGACTTCCTTGGTGTCAGCTTGCTCTGCATCTAAGAACACATTCTGTGCTTCAGGGGGCTTCTTTTCACCTTAATCTTCAATGTTTGTGGTCTTTAATGCCTCAGCGATGGCGTTTGCATCATCGACCCTCTCGACTGTTTGGGGTTCAGTCGAAGCAACTGGAGTCTCAGGGATATCATTCATAGATGTAGTCAGAGGAATTGTTTGATTATGATCAAGATCACTCTTAGATTCCTCATTGACATCCTTGATCTCATGATTCCCCAGACTCAGTTCTTGAAGTGTCCTGCGCACTAAAGTAGCTTCTTCAAAAACAACATGACATGTTATCTCCACAAGCTGGGTTGTCTTGTTGAATACCCTATATCTAGGGGTGGGAATAGGCCGGGCTACCCAACAGGGGCCTACTGCCTAGCCTACCACTGGCCGGGCCAGGCCAGACTAATTTCGTAAATAGGCCAAGCTTAGGCTATCTAAAAAGCCTATTTAGCTAAGCAGGCCCGGGCTCAGGCTCGAAAATAAGCCTACTAAGCCTAACAGGCCGGCCCATTAAAATAATCATATATTATATAATTAATTAAATATATTTATTATCTGGACTTAAAAATTTATTTATGATCTATGAATAAAAAATAAGTTAAATAAATTATTGGTTACTAAATAATGTATTTGTCTAAATTATTAAATGTATTTGCTATTGAAATAACATAATATATTAATAATTTAAAAATAAAATATTCATTATAAATTTTAAGTAGGCTCCGATAGGCTTTATATAGGCTAAAAATGAGGCCTATTTCATTAAAAAGGCCAAGCTTAGGCCTACAAAAAGGCCTACTATAGATAACAGGCCAGACTTAGGCCTCTTCAAATTATAGCAGGCCCAGGCCTTCGGGACCAAAGCCCAGCCTATTCCCACCCCTACCTATATCCCTTATGTGAAGGATGTCCATACCTGATGAACACACCTTCATCAGCCTTTGGTCTGAAGGTATTAAACTTGAACATCCCTTTATTGTGAATATAACATGGAGAACCGAAAGCACGAAGATGAGCTATAGAAGGCTTACGACCATTGTAGATCTCGTAGGGTGTCTTGTGCAGTCGTGTGTTGAATGCGCTTCTATTCTGTGTGTAGCAGGCTGTCATCAAGGCTTCTCCCCAAAATCCCTTTCCAAGATCGGTGTCAGCCATCATGGTTCTCACTGCTTCTTTAAGTGTTCTATTACTTCGCTCAGCAAGACCATTTTGTTGAGGCGTTCTAGGAGCAGACTTTTCATGGCCAATTCCAATTTCAGCACAGAAGTCCATAAGAAGTCCATTGCAAAATTCTATCCCATTGACTGATCTTATCCTCTTAACTTTTACTCTTTTGTCATTTTGAAGGCGTGTGATCAGTTCTGGTAATTGAACTTTAACTTTGTCCTTAGATTTTAGCAGTACCACCCATGTGTACCTTGAATAATCATCAACAACCACCAATGTATATTTCCTTTTTCCAATTGTGGGTGGTGTGACTGGTCCAAACAGATCCATGTGAAGTTGTTCCAAGATTCTCTCTGTGCTCCATGTGACTGGTGATAAGTTCATTATTTCACTCACTTATCTATATTATTTTTATATTATTTTATGTAGTTTTATTCAGTTTATATATATATTTTATGCATGATGTCAATATTAGGTGGTTTTAGGTGTGTTTTGATGTTTATGCAGGTTTTTAGGCCTAAACTCATGAGAAAACCGTTCCGGAAGCAGTGACGTGTAAGAGTAGCAGTGAAGAGTTTTTACACAAGAGGAATTCAGGCTATTGGCGCATGGCAATGGATGATGCTTTGAGTTAGCTCTCCAACGCAACTGGAATCGGGTCGATCGGAGTTCGGATGAGGAAGTTATGGCCAAAACCGTGAGACTGCGCAGACGAGGCAAACAGGAGTCAAGCGCTCGACGAAGAAGATCGACGAAGCAAAGGCCGCGTCGATCGCTGCCAATGCTCATCGATCGACGAAGATGTCCAGGAGCAGCGATCGACGCCACATAGCCACGGTCGACGCGCAAGCGGGAAACCTGATCTGGATCTGATTTGGAGATTAATGCATATCTTTAGTCCTAGATTTGATATGATACACCTCTACCTCTATAAATAGCCTTGTAAAATCGAGTTTTAGGTATGCTTTTTATAATTTTTATTCCAGATTTCATATTTTAGAGATTCCAAGAGTTCTAGGGTTTATGTTTGAAGACAGAGTTTTGTGGGAAGACTTTCCAACCCAAGTTTTTATGCAAATCAGGTTTTATTTTTCTATGATGAATATTACTCTGAATATGTGTAACTAAACTTCTTTTCAGATTCTAGGGTTTCGAACTATCTATGTATACATGTTGTGATTAATTGAATTATTTTCCCTTTCCCTTCGTAGTTTGTGATCTCTGGTTTTATTCTTAATCTTTAAGTATGTTGGCCACAACTTAGGATTACTAGTTGAATTCTAGAGACGTAACTGTAATAGTTTTCAATCGAAAGAGATTTTCACAATATAATCTGATTTCTTGTCGTAACTGAAGGAGATTGATTATAGGGATAAATCTGTAGAACTTGGGAGTTAGTTAATTTATCTTGAGACCGAGCGGAGATAGGTAGTTGACTAATCTACTTTGCGAATTGTCCAACAAAGAAGTTCGTAATACTTTTCTGATGTTTCACTACGAAGAGGAATTAAAATTGGGAATTAATCAATTTATTTATACATGTCATACTTGATAGGTAGATATCCCTGGAATCTGTGCTTCTCTTATTTGGATTCAAAAGCTTTTTAATTTTCCTGTTTAATTTTCGATAGCAAGTACTGCGATTTTCAAAACACCAAAACTTTTTATCTGATTTTCCTAACCAGTATTTTAAGAACGTCTGATTTAGTATTTAGGATTTTTTCGTTATTTCATTCCCCTGGATCGATAACCTTAGGGTTTACAAATTTATTTGCCACTATTTCTATAATTAATCTGTAGAAATTACAGTGATCAACTGGCCTGTTCTTGAACGAAGCTTTCGTCTATTTACCGAGCTGACACAATTTGCATACTCCTTATTTCTGGAACTTCTTCTGTGGTAGTCCTTCAACTAGATTATGCTTCGACAGATGTTGGATCGAGTTAAAGTTTAGATGGCTAAGTCTTTTGTGCCATAGCCAGTTTATTCCTTCTAAGGAACTGAGTGCTATGAGGCATGTCCCTCGTTCTCCACTGGACTAATCTACAATGTAAAGACCTCCTCTTCTGATTCCTCTGATTATGGTCTTGTATGTCACCTTGTCTATTATGTGACACTCTGATTCTTCAAATCTGACAATGTAGCCACTCTTACTCAGTTGACTTATGCTGAGAAGATTGTGTTTTAGACTGGTGACTAAAGATACGTTCTGAATGGTAATTCCATTGTGCTCCACGCATCCTTTTCCAATCACTTGTCCCGTGGCCTTGTTCCCAAAACTGACTAATGCTCCTTCGAACATCACAAGGTTCTTGATTAGATCCTTTTCTCCTGTTATGTGAGCTGAGCATCCGCTATCTAAGATCCACGTTCTTGTCTTCTTTCAGGGACTTGGTCTCTGCAAGACAGAAAAGATATTTAGGTCACCGCAACTTTTCGGGTCCTTAAAGGTCAGTCATGTCGATCCAACCTTTTGGTATCCACACTTGTTTCACCCTTGCAGTTCGTGAAACTAAATCACTTTGCTGTGATTTATCTACCTTTCTTCTGGTGAAGTGTGTGCTGTGTGAATGCATGTTATGTGCGACTGTGGTGTGTGAACTCTTCCTGAACCAACTATTCTGGAAAGAATCTCGAGAACCTATTCTCGGGTGTGTAGCCATCACAGTCTTTTGAGAGTACAGTTGTCTTGACTTAGGCCTCGAATAGACGTTCCCCCTATTCGGTTGACTGTTGTGACATAACTGAGCTCTATCATGACTTCTCGGATTTCTATCCAGTTGTCGAACAGACTTCCTTGCAACATTTACGTGTTGCTCAGTCGTTTCGGTTGGTAAAACTGGATTCCTTGCATATGGAACATTATGCTTGTCCAATTTTGAGGAAGGGTTATTTCTCATCTCAACAGTTGGTTTTGTCAATTTCTGAACTGTGTCATTATGTTGTCGAGGAGCCAGTTTAGGGTCAGATTTTGACTAGCATTTGGTCTTGACACTTTGATTAACTGGTTCTTTGGGAATGTCCTTTCCTTTCCCAACCGTATGACTTGGACTAAGATTTGCTTTGACAGAGCGCAATGATGTTTTCTTAGTCCTAGATGTAGATGCATGCATGCTCATGGATGTATCGTATTGAGGTTCAGTGAAATCGATTCCCCGTTTATCAGAGTATTGTTTTTGAAAATTCAAAATTTCATCTAATTGCTTAGAACTCTTTTTGAAAGAACATTTTCATTTAACAGGTTCGGTTTTCTTCAATGAGTCACACTCTTTTGAAATATTTTCAAAATCTTTAAGAAGTTTTGAATGTTCCCCCTTGAGTTTTTCCAGTTCCTCACTGATTGACCTCGTTCTTTCGATTTCATTGGTCAAAACTAAAATTTCTGATTTCAGTGAGGCATTTTCACTAATCACTTTATCTTTTATTTTATGAAAATTTTCAATTCCTTAATAAGTTTTATAAAAGTGATGTCTCCAGAGCTTGAATGACATGGTTCAGAACAATCATCAATGCAAATAGATGTACTAAATGAGGGCAGATTAGTTGTTACCCGGATTTTGCAGTTTGAAGCGCTTTTTTTAGAACAATCATCAACAGTTTCCATGTGAAGATTGTGTCCACAGTTTTTGTGACCTTGCTCTGCTCGTCTTTGTCTTCTAGATACGACAGTTGTCTCGTTTGAATGGCGTCTTCTTCAAAACTGTTCCACAGTTTTGTTGACTTCCTTCTTCCTAGACTATTACAACTCGATCATCCTATACAAGGATTATATGAGGTAATAACTCTAAGACCTAGACTTTGGTATATATTTTTGACACATCAAAACATGAAATTAAGGTAGGATTTCTACATCAATACCTAACAAAGATCGATATAGTTTAACTGCACAACTCACAAGGACATCTAATTCTGTAAGCAATAACAAGTGGGGACTATTTTCAGTAAAAGCAAAATGCCTTTTCGAGCCTTGTGCTCAGTTTTCTAAAATGTGTGTGAAATGTTTTGTTTTAAAGTTGATTGACTATGCCTAAAAATGTTTTGTGCTACCATATCTGTTCCTCTGTTGATTGCTGTCATCAGAGAGTTTGATTACTGAGATGAGAACCAAGTACTTGTAGAGCTTGAGCTAGTCTTATTAATCAGTTAATAAAGACTAGAAACCTTACTTTGTTTATGAGCTCGGGTTGTTCAGATGACGTACTGAAGCCATAGGGGGATAAGGCAGTGTTTCTTTCTTTCCTTAAATTGATCGTTGTCTCAAAGTTGTGTGATTCTGAGGCATTGTGCACAAATTGATGACAGTGGGTAGAGTGGCTCGTCTATTCCCAACTGTTCATCTAACTTGAAAGTAGGCCAACTTCCAGTTACAATGGTAAACATATATGTTATCATGCAATAGATTGTCATGACATCAAAATGTTTTGGATAACACGGTACTTTTCAATAAAACCCCGTGTTTTTCTCTGTGTGTGGCATAGTATTCATATTTAAAATGTATATTTTCGGGCATGTCTCCATGGGGTACATTATTACTCAACCCCTCGTATTTTTTCTAAAATACGTAGGTTAGCAGTAGGAATGTACAAGGTGGTGATGTAAAGACGAGTACTTTTTTAAGAGCTAAAGACAGATCATGAGATAAGCATCTTCACTTGCATATCTCCACCACGCAACACACCACTACACTGAACCTCTGACATTTATCCTTCCCATGTATTGTAAAGTTTGAAAAGCTCACTCAAACTCTTTTACTTTTGGTTTATCTTATGAAAACTTTTGAAAACATATTTTGATAGAAAATAAATATGATTAAATGTTTTTAAATTCTTATTTCAGATATTTTGTTTAGTCTTCCGCTGTTTTTGAGAAAGTATTTTGAAAACTATTGCACCACGACTGTAGCACGCCCCAAAGTTCAGGAAGGCCAGTTGGGGGCGTTACAAAACAATAATTCAAGATACAGATTCTAGGGCAGATAATCAAATCATCAACATGCAAAATCCTTCAACTCGACAATGGGGAATAAATTAGATTCAGGTGGATAAAAATCCTTGGTTAGACAATTAAACCCTAGATTACTAAAAAGTGACTATCTCCTCTCGGTCTCAAGAACACAAAATTAGCCAATCTTGATAATTATCTAATTAAATCCTACAAATGGATTCTTCCTTTTGAGGCAAAAAACAAATGTATTTAATATCTTCTTCCTATTACCAATTTGTCCTTCAATTGATAACTACAAACCTAGATTCAAATTCATCTCTCGATCCTTCTTTAAATCTAGATTCAATTAATTAAGCTCAAGAAATTAAACCATGCTATTGAGTTGATTTATTCATACATGCACCAGATAAGATTATCCAAGCCCTAGAACCTGTTAGGATTTCTAGCCACAAATCATGACTTGAAATTTAGCAAGCATTCTATAAAAACTCACACTTACCTTACAAGGACAATAGGAACCTTGAAAGTCTTGGAAAAACTCCAATTTTCAATAATTCTAAGTAATATAAAACATAAATTTCGTGCCCTAGGAGTTCAGTATTTATAGAGGAATGAAAACATCTAAACTAGGTATTGGACTAAAATATCAAAAACATCCAAATTGGGATAATTTCCCTTTTCCGGCATCCGTGTTGATCGACGTAGGGTGTGTTGATTGAAATGGATGCAACATGCCGATCCCTCAATAACCAACTTTCGTGTCGATCGACACAATGTGTGTCGATCAACATGCAGCACACCAATGTCGAGCCTTCCTTCCTGCTTTGCTTTTGATCGACATCCGACCTCTATGTTGATCGACATACTCTATGTCGGTCAACATAGAGGTCATGTTTTAGGATTTTGGCACGTCTTCCAACTCAGTCGACTTCCTGTGTGTCAATCGAAGCAGCAATTCTATAAAACTCGGCTCTTCTCATCTTTTGCTCACTTTTAGCCTAAAACACATACAAAACTTTAGCATCACAAGCATAACATCCTCTATAATACACTCATGCACGAAAACAACTAATAACTAATCCTAATTGCACTAAAAAATAGGAGAAAACACATGGATAAGTGAGTGTAAATATGAGCTTATCAAACCCCCAAACTTGAATGCTTGATTGTCCTCAATCGAAAGAAAAGAAAGAAAAAACATCTCATGCAGTTGAAAGTGCAATGCCTCACAAGATTCATCACATTCAAGAATAAAAAATCCACATTACACAAGCAATTTGAAGAGATAAGAAATCCATCAACTTTGGAAGACTCGCAAGGAAGTGTATTGGTCATTCACACAAGTGTTTAGGTTTTCAATGAAAGTACTCAAACATGTATGAAGAAATTTCTACCATAGGCTTGCAAAATTTCTAGAATCTCCACTGCTCAAATGTGTACACATTTCAATAATCAGAAATGACTTTTCATTTGGTTGTAATATAAGTTTTTTTTTAAAGGTAAGGAAATATGGTCAAGTGACTTAAAAAATCAACTCTAGTGCGTCCACCTCATCAATCTCAATTCACTCTATTCTAATCATCCACCTATCTCCTAATATATTCAACACAAACCAAGGCTCTTTCTTTTTCTCTTTTTTTTTTCTAATCCTTTTATGCTCTTATAGATAATAATTTTTTCTTTTGAGCTTATAAGGACACAAACAACTTTTCATTTTTCTCTTTTTTTTTTTTCTTTTTTCTTTTCTAGAGCCAACCTTATTTTGTCCACCAATAAAAATCTCTTATCCACTTATAACAACTATTATTATTTCACCCAAATACTAAAAACATGATAAACTTCACCTTTTTCATAGCAGTCTCTCATAGACAAGACAGAACTGCAATGTTTTTCTTAACTCATAGACCTAGAAAGAAAAATAACAGGCTCAAAGGGGCTATTCTAGGGATAAAATATCACAAGGGATAGTGTTTAGGATAATTTGGCTAACAAAGATGGCCTAAAATCATTTTCTATCCTTGTGCGCACTATGTAGTGTCGAAATAGAACAGAAGCAAGTTCTAGAGAAATCAAAACATATATGCGAATCTCACATGAACAACTAAAAGCTCAAATTCACACTTGGGTTCAATTTTTCTTCCACAGTCAATTTCAATCTACTTAAACATCATGCAAGTATATGTTTCAATTCAATACTATCATGTGGTATTCTACATTCATAAGCAATCAACCACAATCAAAATCAAATCAAACTCATCATCAATCGATTCCAAACTCACACTTAGTTTAAATAGGTTCAAAACTCAATAAGAAGTTTTCCTCACACTATATCCATATTTTTTTTCTAGGCAAAATTTAAATATCATAAAGCATAATAAATAAAAGGGCTAAATAGTTCAAATTTCTTGTCCACATCCCCTAAACTTATTTTGAACTCGGAGAGTTAGAAAGAGTTTGAAAATCCAACAAGAATTAGAACAAATACCTAATTGTTGATCTCAGACATCAACGGTTTTATCCACCAGAGGAATCTGCGGTGTGCGACAAAGATTTGTGGCTGCTGGCACTCTGTGTCGATCGACACAGAGGCTTCTTGTCGACTCCATGCATGGGTCGAAGTGCAGCTCCGTCTTGACCTCTGTGTTGACCGACATCAGGCATGTCGATCGATACAGAGGTCTATCCTCCAAATTTTTATTTTTTTTTCAAAAATAAATAAAGAGAAACAGAAAATCGAAAATAAAAACACAAATTGAAAATAAAAACAAATGAAATTGAGACTAAATCAAGTAAAGGTTGGGTTACCTCCCAACAAGTGCTTAGTTAACGTCGAAGCTCAACGGTACCTCTTTTTCTCAAGTCCATGGCGGATGAGTGTGAACTCTCCTTCCTCGGGCATCAACCATGTAGACCAATCTGTCTTGAATGACAGTAGTGAGCTCGGGGTGAGATGGTGTAATTGACAATTTTTCCATCTCTTTCCCTCGTTCCCATTCAATGGCAGCTCGGTCTTCTTTTTCCTCTCCAGTTTCCTCGACTTCATCTTCAAAGTCTTCAATGGAGGTGATCTGGTTGCATTCAAATTGCTACCGGCTTTTGTCGAGCTTGAATGTGATCCTCTCATCATTGACTCTTAGTGTGATTTCTCCACCGCGACAGTCAATAAGTGCGACACTAGTATCCAAGAACTCTCGTCCCAAGATTAAGGGTGTGTTGATGTCCTCCTTCATGTCAAGCACTACAAAGTCTGCAGGAAAGATTAGATGACCAAAACGAATGAGAACATCCTTAAGTATACCTTTTGGGTGAGACACAGATCGGTCTGCCATCTGCAGTGTGATTGTAGTAGGCCTCATTTCTCCAATGTTGAGGCGCTTGAATATGGA
Source organism: Plectranthus barbatus (assembly GCA_026898455.1). Classification (NCBI taxonomy): domain Eukaryota; kingdom Viridiplantae; phylum Streptophyta; class Magnoliopsida; order Lamiales; family Lamiaceae; genus Plectranthus; species Plectranthus barbatus. The sequence continues at coordinate 251,143 of JAPKLW010000300.1, forward strand.
GTATGGCATGAGATTGATGCTGGCACCAGTGTCGCACAACACCTTTTGGAACTCGATCCCCTGATCTCGACTGGAATCGAGAAACATCCTGGATTACTCCTCTTGATTGTGATCTTCTTTTGTAGGAGTGGGGTGCACTGCTCATGAAGTTTCACAGTTGAATTTTCCACAAATTGCTTCTTCTCGCTCATCAACTTGCAGAGATACTTCATGTAGCCCGGAATCTCTCTCAAAGCCTTAATCAATGGTTAGTTGATACTCTCATTCTTCAAATTGTCCACAAACCTTGAGAGCTAGGAGTCATCTTTTTGTTTGGCGAACCGCTGAGGAAATGGCATCGGAGTGTCGGAGTAGCTTTGGAACTTGGATTGTTGAGTGGGGGAGTGCTCTGTGTCGCCCGAGATAGACCTGTGTCGACCTGTCCTCCATGTCAACCGATAGGGGGTGTGTTGACCGACACACCCGCAGAATTCATGTCGGTCGATTCATCCTCGTCGTCCGACGTGTCGGTCTCCTATTGTCCTCTGTGTCGATCAACACTGGGTGTGTCGGGCGATACATAGGGCATTCCTGCGAGAATTTCTTCCTCTTCTCCCCCAAACTCGTTCTCGAGCATCCTCGGGCGTGTGTAGCTGGTTCTGGACCTCAGTTTGATTACCTTGCACTCTTTTTGGTTCTTGGGGTTGGCTTCGGTGGTGCTTGGCATCTTCCTTTGTCGATGTTGCGTACCAAGTGAGGTAGCAATTTGACTGACTTGTGTCTCAATAATCTGCACATGCTTGCCTAGTCTGTCCACCTTGGTGTTGACCCCTGCCACTTCTTGCTCAATCTTTCCCACACGGTAGTCGGATGCCTTGATGAACTTTTGCAACACCTCATCGAGGCTCTCCTTCTTCTTCTCCACAATTTCTCTGTTTTTCACATCAAATCCTGGTGGAGGCAGTTCAACACCTTCAGGCTGAGCATAGGAAAAACTGGGGTCAGCTCTTTGTTGGTAGTGCTGGTATCCCCTTGCTGGTACTGATTCTGATAACCTCCTCGGTTCATGTAGTTCACATCGGCTATGGGATCAACATGTGCAACAGAAACACAAGCACTAGATGTCAGTTTCTCCATCTCCCCCTTGAGCTTTTTGATTTCCTTCTTGAGGGTGTCATCTTCCTTCTTTTCCACTGCTCGAACTTGAGGTCTCCTTGGATTGGCCCATTGTTGAGTGTGCAAGACCATCTTCTTGAACAACTTGAAGGCTTTTTCAGGTGACTTGCTCATCAAAGAACCTCTGGCTGCGTTGTCCACCGACTCTTGAGTTCTTTTATTCATCCATCGGTAGAAGATGTGGGCCTGCTCCTCGGTGTCAACTCCACGGCCCGGACAACTCCTAAATAGCTTATTGAACCTACTCCATGCCTCGAACAAGGACTCATCCATCTTTTGGTGGAACTGCAGGATCTCCATCTTCTTCTGAATGATCACAGATGGTGGAAAGAAGGCTGTGAGGAATTATGCTCGGAGATCTGCCCAAGTGCGGATGTTGCTGCAATCTAGGGTTGTACACATCCGAGCCTGATCCCGAAGTGAGAAGGGAAACAAGCGTAGATGGATCACATCCTGGTTAACTCCATTTCCCTTGATGGTTTCACACACCTCCACAAACATTGGGAGATGATTGTAAGGATCCTCCACTGCTCGGCCACCAAATTGGTTCTGTTGAACCATCTGTATGAAGCCGGTTTTGAGTTCAAAGTTATTGGCAGTGATACCAATAACAAATCCCTCATTGCTAGGCTGCAGTTTGTACCTCCTTGCCATGGTGTTTGGATCCTCATCATCGAAGTCCTCTTGGCGGCGCCTTTCTCTTTCTCTCTTTGCAGCCTCGAGTATGTCTGCTTCTCTTTCAGCTATAAGTTGTTTGATGATGTCTTACATGTGGTTGACCTCTTGGACAAGAAGAAGGGCATTCCCTTGAGTCAGTTGTGTATCAGGCTCCTCCAAGGATGGTATCTCTGAGAAGTCTTCGTCGTTTGGGTTGTTTTGTTGAGCCATGTTAGTGTTTGTACTTTGTTTTTTCTTGCTTTTCCTCCTCCGGACCGTGGCTTCGATTTCTGGGTTGAAAACTTCGAGTGGTTTGCCCCGAGCCCTTGTGTTCATGAAAATTGAGAAAAAGCGATTTTAGAATTCAGCTTCTGTGTCGATCGATAGGGGCCCTATCGATCAACACGAATGTTGCGGCTATGTCGGTCGACACGGACTGTGTCTATCAAAACAGACGCAGAAACCCTGAAAAATAAACACACATGAAACACAAAAATTAAAGCAGAAATAAAAATACAAATTCAATCCAACATATTTAAAAACAAACTAATAATAAGATAGAATCTAATAGTCCCCAACAACGGTGCCAATTTGATCGCTGGAAAATTAACCAGACAAATTATAGTACAGAGACAAATGCAGGAAATTAAAGGTTTTGTTTGAGTAAATTGAAATAAAGATTTTTTTTATATATAATTTAAAGATAACAATGCAGGAAATTAAAGGTTTTGAAAACAGTAATTAAAGATACAGATTCTAGGGCAGATAATCAAATCATCAACATGAAAAATTCAACAACTCAGCAATGGGGAATAAATTAGATTCAGGTGGATTAAATTCCTTGGTTAGGCAATTAAACCCTAGATTACTAAATTGTGACTATCTCCTCTCGGTCTCAAGAACACAAAATTAGCCAATCTTGATAACTATCTAATTAAATCCTACAAATGGATTCTTCCTTTTGAGACAGAAAACAAATGTATTTAATCTCTTCTTCCTATTACCAATTTTCACCACTCGGTCCTTCAATTGATAACTACAAACCTAGATTCAAATTCATCTCTCGATCCTTCTTTAAATCTAGATTCGATTAATTAAGCTCAAGAAATTAAACTATGATATTTAGTTAATTTATTCATACATGCATTAGATAAGATTATCAAAGCCCTAGAACCTGTTAGGGTTTCTAGCCCCAAATCATGACTTGAAATAAAGCAAACATTCTATTAATACTCATAAATTACCTTACAAGGATAATATGAACCTTGAAAGACTTGGAAAAACTCCAATGTTGAATAATTCTAAATAATATAAAACATAAATTTCGTGCCCCTAGGAGTTCAGTATTTATAGAGGAGTGAAAACTTCTAAACTAGGTACTGGGCTAAAATATCAAAAACATCCAAATTGGGACAATTTCCCTTTTTCCGGCATCCGTGTCGATCGACATGGATGCAACATTTCGATTCCTCAATGACCAGCCTTCATGTCGATCGTCATGCAACACACTAATGTCGAGCCTTCCTTCCTGCTTTGCTTTTGATCGACATCCGACCTCTGTATCGATCGACATACTCCATGTCAGTTGACACAAAGGTCTTGCTTCAGGATTCCGGCACGTCTTCCAACTCGATCGACTTCTCATGTGTTAATCGAATCAGCAACTCTGTAAAACTCGGCTCTTCTCATCTTTTGCTCACTTTTAGCCTCAAATACCTACAAAATTTAACATCACAAGCATACCATCCTCTATAATACACTCATGCACGAAAACAACTAATAACTAATCCTAATTGCACTAAAACAAAGGAGAAAAATATGGATAAGTGAGTGTAAATATGAGCTTATCAAGCGCGACGGGTTAAATCTCAGGATTTTTCATTAAATTGAACAAGATAATAACAAGAATATAGTTGAGACGCAACATTTACTACTGTAAATCTAAACCTTCTATGGTTTAAAAAATTGACAAGTAGCTTTGAAATTTGGAAATAAGCAATAGGTTTCAAACTTTTACAAACTAGGGGAAGTATGAATCAGAGGTTCAGTTGCCGCGAAACTAGCGTAGTGGAGTTATGTATATGGAGATACATATTGCTGGATCAAGATCTGGTTGAACTGCTCACATATTCCTGCTACCACCTCCACGCTCCAAGTTTTAACCTGCATGATTTAGAAATAACATGCGGGGCTGAGTACATCGTGTACCCAGTGAACACATCATTGGAATTGTATGCATAAAAGCATTATGATTGGTATACAGGAAACATTTTGTTTGGTATACTAGTAATCATTAATGACTTGCAATAAATAACTTCTGTCTGAATTAACAATCATACGATGCGAACAAACACATCCAGTTATCTCGTCGATAGCGAGATCATACGGTGTGTAAGACATCAAAGAAGATCAGATAGATCATTCGACCTAGCGAGATATAAAAAGTTATCACAGTTGATACAATTTCTAGTTTAGCTGTCGGTTTAGGCTGCGACACACAAGTTCTATAAGTGGTTTATCTTGACGTCTTTGTGTGACCGACACATATCAATGTATTGATAGGATCAACAGTGAGATGAATCATTCTACTTGACATATGAATGAGTAAAGATCTCGGTAACTTGGTCAGATCTAAAGTCTATTGAAGACACACGTGGATTGACTATCACTTTGACTTGCTATGGTGGAGAGTCTTACATGTACTCGTATATCTGTATCTTAGGTGATGGTAGTTTGTGTGGGGTTTCCTCAGGCTGGATTTAGATAACCATATCCATTTTAGGATGGTGATATTCCATGGGAAGCTCACGAGGTTTGTTATGCTAAGTCCTGCAGGTTGAATCATTGATTCAAGCATAAGCGATAAGGGTTGAGTGGTACTACTGAGGAATAATAAGAGATTAATTAATTACAGCTAATTGTTATATGCTGAATTAATTAATGAATGTCTAAAACCTTAAATATGGGGATTAACCAAGTCAATGCAACTTGTTCCTAATAACGTGGTAATAAAAGGGTAGATCAACATTAATTCTCTGGTGGCATGAATTAATGTTTATTAATTAATTATGTTCTGGGTTGAACATGGAATTAATTAATAGGAGGTCCACTTAATTATTTGCATTTGATCCCTAGTCTGGCCCAATAATACTCTGAGCCCATGATCGATGCTAAATCTGCATACAAATTATAGCAAAAGGCAAATAAATTTATAGACAACCTAGGGGTTGGTCGATCCCACAAGGATAGTACAACGAAGGGGAATCATATACTGAATATAGTTTTTAAAACTCTTGTTTGGGTAAATCAATTCAAAAGGTTTTGGGTTTTTCAAAACAAGTAAATAAAAAGGATGGAATTCAAATATTAGAAAGCACAGATTCCAGGGAAATCTACCAATCTGATCAACTTGCAAGAATTAAATATTCAAACCCATGAAACATAATTTTGGTGGAAAATCTATTAATGTGGAATTAATTCCTTGGTCGGGCAATTAAAACCTAAATTACTAATTAGTGATCTATCTCCTCTCGGTCTCAAAATACACCAATTAATCAATTTCATAAAGATCTAGATTTTCCTACAATTGAAATCTTCTTGGTCGGACAAATAATCAAAAGTATTAAACTCTTACTTCCTATTATCGATTTTCACCTTTCGGTCCTTCAATCAATAACTAAAACCTATTCCAATTTTCATCTCTCGATCCTTCAATTGAAAATAGATTTGAAATAAAATCAAAGAGTTTAAACCATAAAAGGGTTTGAATAAATAAATCTAAACAAGCATCACAGATGGAGAAACCCTAGAACCTGTTTAGGGTTCTAGCCTAAAATATTAAAGATAAACATTGCAGGGAAAAATAAAGATTGCATTAAAAAGTAAAGGTTCAACAAAAAGTAAAGAGAAATTCTAAAGAAAACAGAAAATAAAGGTGTAAAAACTGTAAAGGGGAAAGAAGATAAAAACTAAAAGAAGGTTTTCAAAACTAAAGGGGCTTATAATTCTGAGCTATTGAAGAGTTTCTATAGTAGTAGGGTTGAGGTCTTGGATGCATATCTTCAAAAGGTATGATTTATTGCTTCCAAATTGATGTATATCTTGTTCCCCAAGCAATTCTCGCCCAAAATATGTGAAAATCTCGCCAAATTTCGCCAAACAAGTCTGTCTCGGCCGAGATGGCCCTTGCCACGGCCGAGATGGAGAATTCGGCCCGGCCGAGATGGCTTCATTTCGGTCGAAACAGAGACGTTTCCGCCACTTCCGATCCTTCTGCGCAGTCTCACGGTTTTGGCCATAACTTTCGCATCCAAACTCCGATTGATCCGATTCCAGTTGAGTTGGAAAGCCAACTCAAAGATCTTTCAAATGCCATACTCCATTAGCTCAGATTCCATCAGTGGAAGAAGTAGTGACTGTTCCTTTGAACATCTGCTGCTTTCGGTACGGGTTCTCCATTGGATTTGGCCTAAAACCTGCGAAATCTTACCATGGCAAGCATAACACCCTCTAATATATACTCATGCTCAGTTTATTCAAGAAAACAAACTAAAATGCATAAAAGAAAAGAAAAACAATGCGATAAGAGAGTAGAAAAACGAGCTTATCAAACCCCCCAAACTTAAACACTTGATTGTCCTCAATCAACAAAAGAAAGAATCAAAAGTTCAAGCAGAAGAGTAGTGCAATGCCTCACAAGATTCATCACATTCAAACTCGTAAATCTACTAAACATCAGCATTTTTGAAAGAATCAGAAAATTTATAAACTATGGAAGACTCACATGGGAAGTGTTTCGCTCATTCACTCAAGTGTTTAGGATAATTATGAGATCACACACAAGTCATGAAAATCAAGTTCTACCATAGGCTTGCAAATCATCTCAATCTCCACTGCAAATATGTGTACACAAGTCTAAGATGAGAAAGGACTTTATTCAAGGTTGTAATGTAGGCTTTTGTGAAGGGTAGGGAAATATTTGGCCAAGTGACTAAAATCAATTTCAGAGCTTCCTCTTCATCAATCTCAACTCACTATCTATTCATATCTACCCAACTCCTTAGATTTTCAACACAAACCATGGCTCTTTTATTTCTTTTTCTTTTTTTTTTTCTTTTTCACACATATCCTTTTATGCTCTAAACAATTTTGATTATGCATTTGAGCTTATAAGGATTAACAAACACATCAACACATTATTTTTTCTTTTTTCTAGAGCCCAACCTTTTCTTTTGCTTTTACCCTTCTAATAATATCTTATCATCTCTCAAACAAATCCCAACCCACTCTCATGGACAAGAGTTGATTCCCCTATTTATTTCCAACTCATAGACAAAGAAAGAAAATCTCATAGGCTCAAAAGGGCTGACTAGGGATAACATTTAATTAGAACAGTGTATGGGAAAATAGGCTAAACAAAGATGGCCTAAAATCACTTCCTAAACCCGTGCACACTAGCAGTCTTGAAAGAGAAACAGAGCAAGTTCTAGCGAAACTCAAAATTGCAGACACACTCACAATCGAATTTCAGGCTAAAAAACTCACACTTAGGACAATTTTTCTTCCACAGTAAACATCAAATCATCATCTATCTCATGCCAACGCAAGTATCAAAACAAGTAATCATGCGGTATTCACATTCATAGGCATACTCAACCACTATCACAATCAATGCAAGCTAAGTCAATCAATTCAAATCTTGCATTCTTGTCCTAGGGTTCAATCATACTCAAATTCCCACAATCTCGCGTTTTATTCAAAAAAAAATTCATGCAGAAATTTAAACAAAGCAAATAAAAGATAGAAAAGAGTTTCAAAACCCTTAAATCTTCATCCCCCCAAACTTATTCGAAAGTCAGAGAGAATAAGTTTGGAAATCAGATTCAGAATTCGAAACTGTACCTCAATGGTTGGCCTCAGACACCAACTTTTTATCCTTCATCTTCAGACTCAGACCGGCGTGGATTTTGGCTGTTGGCACTCCTATCTCGGCCGTGGCGAGCTTCATCTCGGCCGGGATGGAGCCTTCTTGTCGACCTCTGTCTTGGTCAAAGTATCCCACCCCTCAGCTCTCTGTCTCGACCGTGGCAGCCTCTGCCTCAGCCGGGACAGACTTCGAAATATTTTATTTTTTTTTTTATTATTTTTTCAAAAGACCATAAAAGTGAAGTAACAGAATAACATAGTATAACACGAAGTAAAATAAAGAAAACAAAAAACATAATGGGTTACCTCTCATTCAGTGCCTTATTTACCGTCGTGGCTCGACTCAGCTTCCAGCTCACCAAGGCGGTTGAGTCCAGACTCGTCGACCCTTTGAGTCTATCATGAAGACTTTCCGGTTTCTTATGACGGTGGTGTACTCGGAAGGAGGCAGCTTAATTGCCGATTTCACTGACTCGTTTCCTCGTTCCCACCGGATGGCTTCTTCTTCTTCCTCCGGTGTCTCGTCTCCTTCTTGCTCTTCTTCTTCTTCTTCTTCTTCAGCAGTAGTGATCCAATTGCACTCTCCTTTCCTCTTGTTCTTATCTATGCAGAAGGTTACAAACTCTTCATTTGCTCTCAGTGTGATCTCCCCCTTCTTGCAGTCTATCAAGACACCAGCTGTGTCGAGGAACTCTCTTCCCAAAATCATGGGGGTGTTGGCATCTTCCTTCATCTCATGGACAACGAAATCTGCAGGAAAAATCAGATGACCAACTCTAATAAGTACATCCTCTACAATACCTTTTGGCTTGGACACAGATCGGTCCGCCATCTGGAGGGTAATCGTAGTAGCTCTCATCTCTCCAATTTCCAGCTTCTTGTAAATGGACCAGGGCATCAGGTTGATGCTCGCCCCGGTGTCACACAGCACATTCTGGAACTCTTTGCCTCCGATCTCGATAGGTATCGAGAAACATCCTGGATCCGATCTCTTGATGGGGATCTGCTTCTGCAACAGTAGACTGCACTCCTCATGTATCCTCACAGTCTCGTTCTCCATGAACTGCTTCTTCTCGCTCATCAGTCTTCTGAGGTACTTCATGTAACCGGGTATTTCCCTGAGAGCTTCAATAAGAGGAATGTTAATGTTCACTTTTTTAAGATTTTCAACAAAATTTTTGAATTTAGAATCTTCCCTCTTTTTCGCGAATCTCTGTGGAAAGGGCATGGGAGCAACCGGCTCAGTTCTTTTCTCTTTCTCTCTTTCCTTCTCGCTCTGCTTTGCCTTCTGTTTCGATCGGGATGCATCTATCTCGGCCGTCCCGCTCTCCATCTGCCCTGACTGTGTCTGGCTTATCTCGGCCGGGCTGGCATCTTCTGTCTCGGCCGGGCTAGCTTCTGCTACGTGCGTCCTGCGTCTGTCTGTCTCGATCGGGATGGGGGTCATCTCGGCCGAGATACAGATGTTCTGCTCGTGATTCTCCACCTCTGTTTCACTTTCTCCTCCTTCCGGGTTGCTCGGGCCTTCATATCTCCTTCCAGATCGAAGCGAGATGGCATTTACTGGCTTTGCCTTTGCTGGGTTTGTCTCTGTTGTGCTCGGCAGTTGCCCCGGCTTATGCTGATTTCCCAAGGTAGCGGCAATCTGACTCAACTGGGTGTCCATCATCTGCAGGTGCTTTGTCATCAGTTGCATGTGATTGGCCATGCCTTTCACCTCATTCTCCACCTTGCCGAATCTGTTGTCTGAGCTCTTTATGAATTTCTCAAGTGTTTCCTCCAGCACAGACTTCTTTTTCTCCACAATTTCGCCTCCAGTACCTACATCAAAACCAGGAGGAGGGTGTTCTGCAGCAGTGGGGTTAGCATAAGAAAAACCAGGGTGAGATCGCCCATGGTTATAGTTGTACCCCTGATTACCTTGGTAGTTATTGTGATAACCACCCCCTATGTAATTTACCTCCGAATTTACAGCTCCAGATGAACTGCTAGCTCCCCGGTTGATGTAGTCAGCTTCCACCGGAACAATAGCCATGCTCGGCTCTGCAACAGCTGCAACTTTAGCAGTTCCCAACTTCTCAATCTCTTCCTGGAGCTTCTTCACCTCTGCAACCACATCAACTTCTGGCTTGGCTTCTACAGCTTTGACTGGTACCATCTCTCTCTGTCGGCCATTGGTGGCTGTTCAGTGCCATGTCTGCTAGAAGCCTCATACTTTCTGATCCACTTTTCTTCATCAAGATCCCGCCAGCAGATGCATCCACCAATTCCTTCATGTGAGGGTTCAGACCTTCATAGAAGTGGCAGACCTGCATCTCGAGATCAATTCCATGTCCAGGGTAGAGTCGCAGGAGTTCCTTGTACCTCTTCCAGGCTTCATGTAGTGACTCATCATAGAGCTGCTTGAACGTGGTGATGGCAGCTTTCCTTTTCAGCAACAGGCTCGGTGGGAAGTAGTTGGTGAGGAATGTTGCTCGCAGCTCCTCCCATGTCCCAATTTGGCTTTTATCAAGCCCAGCATACCAAGACCGCACCTCGTCTCTGAGTGAGAACGAGAACAGTCTCATCCTGATGACGTCTTGGGGGACTCCATTTTGCTTTATCGTGTCGCACACCTCTATGAATTGGTTGAGGTGGGCATACGGATCCTCTACGGCTCTCCCCCCAAACTGGTTCTGCTGCACCATCTGTATCAGCCCTGTGCGCAGCTCAAAATTGTTGGCGTTGATGCCAACCCTGAATCCTGCTTCCTCCTGCTGTGGTAAAAATCGGTCTAGAATAGACCTCTGTGGCACCATGACCTGCCTTTCATTCAGTTCCGCCAATCTTGCGGCTTTCTCGGCTTGGGTAGCTTGGGCTGCAAGAAGTTGCGCCCTCAGTTGTTGCACCTCATTCACAAACTGCCTCTGCTCCTCTGGTGTCATGTTCTGCAGAGGGGCTTCTTGATTCGCTTCCATCTCAAAGTTCAACCTCTTTCCTTTCTTTCTGATGTTTCTGCAGGCTGCTTCGATCTCTGGTATAACGGGCTTGAGTGTCTTCCCTTTGCTCCGTGTGTTCATGCACCTGCACAGAAAACGAGGAAAAGATTAGGCTGTCCCGACCGTGATAATATGTATCTCGACCGGGATAAAAGTTTTCGTCTCGACCGGTTTGTGACTCAACTCGGCCGGGATGGAGAATTCGTCTCGACCGTGGTGGGACTCACCTCGGCCGAGACAGACGCGACTCAGAAAAACACACGCGAATGGAAAACACAGCGACAGACCCCAAAACAAAGAAAAATAATACTAACGCGAAAATAAAAAGAAAGAGTACAACCCAATCCAGAAGTTCTTCAACTTTCCAGTAACGACTCGCCGTCTGACTATCCCCGGCAACGACACCAATTTGATCGATGCTAAATCTGCATACAAATTATAGCAAAGGGCAAATAAATTTATAGACAACCCAGGGGTTGGTCGATCCCACAAGGATAGTACAACGAAGGGGAATCATATACTGAATATAGTTTTTAAAACTCTTGTTTGGGTAAATCAATTCAAAAGGTTTTGGGTTTTTCAAAACAAGTAAATAAAAAGGATGGAATTCAAATATTAGAAAGCACAGATTCCAGGGAAATATACCAATCTGATCAACTTGCAAGAATTAAATATTCAAACCCATGAAACATAATTTTGGTGGAAAATCTATTAATGTGGAATTAATTCCTTGGTCGGGCAATTAAAACCTAAATTACTAATTAGTGATCTATCTCCTCTCGGTCTCAAAATACACCAATTAATCAATTTCATAAAGATCTAGATTTTCCTACAATTGAAATCTTCTTGGTCGGACAGATAATCAAAAGTATTAAACTCTTACTTCCTATTATCGATTTTCACCTTTCGGTCCTTCAATCAATAACTAAAACCTATTCCAATTTTCATCTCTCGATCCTTCAATTGAAAATAGATTTGAAATAAAATCAAAGAGTTTAAACCAATAAAAGAGTTTGAATAAATAAATCTAAACAAGCATCACAGATGGAGAAACCCTAGAACCTGTTTAGGGTTCTAGCCTAACATATTAAAGATAAACATTGCAGGGAAAAATAAAGATTGCATTAAAAAGTAAAGGTTCAACAAAAAGTAAAGAGGAATTCTAAAGAAAACAGAAAATAAAGGTGTAAAAACTGTAAAGGGGAAAGAAGATAAAAACTAAAAGAAGGTTTTCAAAACTAAAGGGGCTTATAATTCTGAGCTATTGAAGAGTTTATATAGTAGTAGGGTTGAGGCCTTGGCTGCATATCTTCAAAAGGTATGATTTATTGCTTCCAAATTGATGTATATCTTGTTCCCCAAGCAATTCTCGCCCAAAATATGTGAAAATCTCGCCAAATTTTGCCAAACAAGTCTGTCTCGGCCGAGATGGCCCTTGCCACGGCCGAGATGGAGAATTCGGCCCGGCCGAGATGGCTTCATTTCGGTCGAAACAGAGACGTTTCCGCCACTTCCGACCCTTCTGCGCAGTCTCACGGTTTTGGCCATAACTTTCGCATCCAAACTCCGACTGATCCGATTCCAGTTGAGTTGGAAAGCTAACTCAAAGATCTTTCAAATGACATGCTCCATTAGCTCAGATTCCATCGGTGGAAGATGTAGTGACTGTTCTTTTGAACATCTGCTGCTTTCGGTACGGGTTCTCCATTGGATTTGGCCTAAAACCTGCGAAATCTTACCATGGCAAGCATAACACCCTCTAATATATACTCATGCTCAGTTTATTCAAGAAAACAAACTAAAATGCATAAAAGAAAAGAAAAACAATGCGATAAGAGAGTAGAAAAACGAGCTTATCATCCCATTAGGTTTATTAAACCCTAATAGCCCAATCTCTGGATCTATAAATAGACCAGTTCTCTCACTTTCCACATAAGTTTGAAGTTTCAAAACTGAAACCCTAGAGAGAGAGAGAGTGGGCGGCCTACTGCAGTAGAGAGGGAAAGGAGAAACCGAGTTCCTCTAGTGCAGTTTCAATCCGGTAGCATATCCTAACCAAATTTTTGGATCGAACAAGGGAACATATCAGAAGATCAGATTTGTAGGAACCCCATCAACCATCTACCGTCGTTATTCAATCCGTATGAGTTAAGGTGTTCCTTTAAATCTATGCATTAAATTAAATAGGAGCATGCATAGGATATTTACTGTTTGTCATAGAATTTATTTTGATATTCCATAAATTGAATCTAGGTTTAATAAATAAATGGCGATTCACATCGCCTATTGTAGAATCAGTTCCTACAGTTGGTATGAGAGTAGGTTCGTATTTTATGGCTCTATCGGAAAATAAATATTGACATTCAGTTTATGCTTGTTATTTAATTTATTGTGGATAGATTTAAACTGTCTTGAATGTTTTTGTTCTCGTGGCCCCACTCTGGTTTTTGGTTTTATTTTTATCGCGAGAAAAGATTGATAGGAAAAATCATGTAATAGATCACATATGTTTGGTTGTATTTTTTTATTCAATCTGTAACAGAGAACAAAGGAGAACAAGAACAGTAACAGAGATGACATGTTCTGGTGGGCTGAAGAAGGCAACAGCTGCACGCAGGTGGCGCGCAGCTGTGGCTGGTGGTGGCGGTCGTTGGCCAGCGACACTATGGCCGCACGCAAGTGGCATGCGGCGGTGGTCATTGTCACAATAGCTCTTCTTCCTTGTTGTTTTCTTAGCAGCCGCGCACAGTGGTGGCAATGAGTACAGTGACCACGCATAGCAACGACCCAACCAAGGCTGCGGTCCTGTGACGGCAAGATGTAGGTGGGGATAGCTGCCACACAAAACAACAGGCAACAATCGTGAAGTTCATCGGAGGAGGTAGTTGCAGCATGCGCAGCCATGGCTATCGCGCGCGTAAGTTGCATCTACGACTAGAGGTGGCCACGGGCCGGAACCGCTGGTTCAGCGGTTCCAGAAAGGTGGAACCGGAACTAGCCCTTGAAAAATGGTTCCGATTCTGGTTTTGAACTAGAACTGGCAGTTCCGGTTCCACACGGTTCTGGTTCGGAACCGACAATTCGACGAATATTTTGTTTTTTTTTTGTTTTTTTTTCAGCAACACGTGGTGCTCTCTGATTCGTCAATTTTTCAATTTTTAAAAATTTATCTCGTCGGTTCAACGATTCAGAATCGGAACCGCCGGTTTGAAATCATTTTTTATTTAATTTCTTTCCAACAGTTCAGCAGTTTCGAACAGTCGGTTCCGGTTAGGGGTGGAACCCGAACCGGCCCGTCCAAATAAGGTTCTGGTTCTGATTCCGAACCGTTTGGAACAGTTTTGGTTCAGAACCATGAACTGTTGGGCCAGTTCAGGGCCAGTTCGGGTGGTTCCTGTTCGGATTGGCCACCTCTATCTACGATGACTATCACAGCAGGGCTTGCAACCTCCCGTAGAGTGGCGGAGGTAGTTGGTTGGCCTGCGTGCGTCTGATCTACGATGTCCGTCGATGACAGCTGTGGCCGCTGCGGTGGCTGGGGCTGGAGGTGGAATTGGCGGAGGCTGGAAAAGCAAGTGGCGGCGGCGGTTTTTGGCTGCAACAAGGTGGCGACTGAAACCCTAGGTGAACTAGGGTTTGCTGCCTAGGGAATCTGGGCACAGGCTGGGCGCAAGCCCATTGGCCCAAACTACTGGAAACTAGAATTTTGTTGAAAATTAGGATTTCACAACCTTGTGGGCTTGAAACCCTAATTTTTGGCCCAAACTGCATTTTTTTCAGCCCAAAGTTGCAGATTTCAAATTAAAGAGTGGAAGCCTAGTTTGAAGATTTGTATTAAATCATATTTTGTAATAGATAGATTTGATTTTTTATTTCCCATGTCATTACATCTGGGGGCATGAGAATTTTTATTTTATTTGTTATATTCTCGTATGATGTGATTTATTATGTGCGCAATTGTAAATAATAGGAAAGCATGCTACTGCTTTTATTATTTAATTTTAAAGCATGTTGTAGATAATAGGGAAACATGTTACTGCTTTATTATTTACTGTTCAAAACATGCTTTATGTGATTTATTTTATGTATTAAATTATGTCTAAAAATACCGGAATCATGTTGGAAAATATGATGGAGTTTTATATGTGACATAATTTATGGATCATAAAATAATCTGTGCGCATAAGAACCTTTTGAAAGAAAAAGACTGTGCAATACTTTTTAATTAAAATCAACAAGACCTCCACGATAAGGTCTCTTATTAGAAATGGATAGTGAAGTGATTAGACCTCTACACGACCGTAGCTTGTTACTTTATTTGTTCATAAGTTCTAATAGATGAAATTTCCAAATAAAACATTTAAACATGTGAGAAGTGGACAATGAAGTGAGTAGACGTCTACACGACCGTAGCCTGCTTACTTTATTTGTTCATAAGTTCTCTAGGATTGTTTTAAATGAGATAACAAAGGTTGTAAAAGGCATGCGTCATGGGTCTAGTATATATGACAAATCGTCTTTTTAACTTTCGAAGTTTGAATTGTGGTCAAATGCTTAGATGTTTCCTGAGTACTAACTCATGAATGATGTCCCTACTCAGATAGGTTGAACATGGTCATAGTTTTATCTCCGATTATTAATTTCATTTGCTGGAAAATATCTGGCATGTATTAAAATTAGAGTTTGGAACTTCAAAGAGCAGCCTGGTTAGGTGGTCTATCGTAAACATCTTCGAAAGGAGCTTGCAGTAGATGCACCTAGGCAATTGGGGGAAAAACTGTATTGGTTTATCAAAAGGTTATAATGCATATTTGTTTCAATGTTCTGAATGTATGTTCTAACTTTAATCAATTATTGTTCTCAAATATGTCTATGAATAACGCCATCAATATCTTGGCACAAAATCAATTAACTGGTCCAAATTTCATGGAATGGAAGCGCAACCTGGATTATATCTAGTTGCATAGGAACATTAATTTGTTCTTAACACTCCGTGTCCAGTTGTCCCCAATGCTGAGTCAACTGATGTGGAGCGGAACTTCTATGACATGTGGGTCAAATCTAATAATGTAGTCAAGTGCTACATGATGACCACTATGTCCAAGGTGCTCCAGCAATAATATCAGATCTATGACAAAGCAAGTGAGATTATGGATAGTCTTACAGTTACTTATGGCAATCGGATAGAGCTATCAGATTTAAACTCATGAGGGAAATCGTGAGTTGTAAAATGACTGATGGTAGCTCAATGAGGGAGCACGTTATTTACATGACTCACCTCATGGATGAATTTACGTTGCATGGAGAAGGTATTGATGGGGAATCCCAAGCTGATATCATACTCAACTCACTTCCGAAGCCTTTTGAGAACTTCAGATTGAATGTTGTCATGAGTAAAAAGGAGTACACTCTCAATGAGTTACTTAGCGACCTAATGCCAGCTGAGTCAGTCATGTAACCTAAAAAGGTAGTCTTGGTTTCATCTGGTAGTCTCCCTGCTTCATCGAAAGGTGTTAAGCCTAAAGGGGTGATTGGAAAGAAATTCAAGAAGACAACCTCTGTTAGCAAAAGTTTTGGTAAAAAGAAGACTGTGACACCGGGGAAGAAGGTCAAGTGTTTGTGTTGTTGCAAAACTGGTCACTGGAAGAAGGATTGTCTAACCAAGCGAGTTGGACAAGGTACGTCATTAGCATTTGTGATGGAAACATGTTTAGCAACTGTTTCTACCCTTTCGTGAGTAGTGGACACTGGAGCTACTGATCATGTTTGTTATACTTTCTTGGGCTTCAGGCCGACAAGGCTGCTAAATGATGACGAGGTAACGATCTCTGATGCTCACCTACATAACTTTAAAACAACAAAACACGAAAACACAACAAAAACAAACAAAAACCTATGATATGTGGGTGCATAAACGTAAACAAACACTCAAATACATCGATAAAATGGTCATTTCACACATATATCATAATCCCCCAAACATGAACATTTGATTGTCCTAAATCAAAACAAAGTAAAGAAACCATCTTATTTAGTGCAATACCTCATAGCTCATCATATCAATCTTAACATGCCTCAATCAAACAAGATTATCACCTAAATTTGTGTAACAGTTAATACAAGAGACTCAAACCTCTCAACAAGATGAATAAAAACAATGAAATTCACTCCCTTACGTGTTTAGGGAACATTCACTCAAGCACGAGATATCAAGTTTGATTTCCATAGGCTTTTATCTTATCTCACCACTATACTACAACAAGCTAAATTCTAGAATCAAGAAGGTCTTTGATTTGGTTATAACGTGGTTGACTAAAGGTAGGTGGTTTTTGGCCAAAGTGACTCAACTCCACAAAATCCCAAAAACCTCCAAGCATTTGATCAACACAACCAAACACGAGGCTTATTTCAACTTCACTTCCTTTTTCTTTCATTTTTTCACCATGCACTTGCATGTTCTCTTTTTTTTTTCTTTTCACAACTCATCAATCTTTTCTCTTTTTTTTTTCATTGGTGCCTATTTTTTTTCTTATTTTGCACCATCATTCTTTTCAACTCTTCGTTTTCTTTTCAACACCTCATTTTCTTTCTTTGCCTCAACAAACAAGATCCATTTACACCAAAACAAACCAATTCCCATACTCACACTTACAACATCCGTATTCACCCTCGTACACACATCCCCCAAACTTATTCCTAAATATATCTCAAAGAAAATCTCCATTAAAGCTCAATCACGGGGAACAACGATATGAAATGCAAATAACAATCAAATATAACACCATATACCCCCAATGTGCAAGGTAGGACTAGGAATTGAATGCCTAATATCATTTTATAGTCAAAAGCTCATGTTAATAGTTAGAGAATGGATGCAAGTTCTAGATTTCTCCCTCTCAATCTCGCCTTTCACAATTGAAAATGATATGACAATATCAAAGCTCAATTCTCAAGGCTTTTGTCAAGTCTCAAACATTAACACATACAAATCTCGGCAATTAAAAAGTTCAATTTTAACATGCTTCGATATCAATAATTCCGCCCTATCATTGGTACAAATAGGATTCAAACTCCACTAGTTTATCAAGAGTAGATCTCAAGTCTAGTTCGAGTTCAACACACAACACACAAGCTTGCAATCAACCTAAAACAATAACTACACAATTCATAACCATAAACTAAATGGCAAGAGAAGCGATAGAATGTGTTATCCATTGGCATCCACGTGATTAAACTGCTCTCTATCGGCCTTATTGTACCTATAAACACAAACACAAACACACCACCATTTTTTAGCATAAACATCTTTTCAATAAAAGTCCATTTCCACCAAATCAAACTCTCACTTCCAAACTACTTCCACAATTAATCTCAACAAACAATGAACATTCAAGCAATCAAGCATTTCCATCCAAACATCTTCCCAATTCAAAATCATAGTAAACAATGTTCCACTAGATCCACCATTCATTCCACAAGCCACTCATAAACATTCATCAACAACAATATAAGAATAAAACAATGAATCGCAAATCAACACCATTCAATAAAAAAAAGCATTCAACATCCAAGTCCAAAAACTTAATACAACCAAATCAAATCCATCCAAATATAACAAATATCCAATCATAAGGGAAACATTCTAATCCAAAGCAAGGTAGGATAGGAAGAAAAGTAAACCAAAACCGGCAGCCGACACATTCCCCCAAACTTAGTCAAGTGAGACTGAGTTTGCAAAATAGGCTGACGGTGACTACTCACTCCTCTCGGTTCTGTGGGGAACTATCACGGCGGTGGCAGTATGGCATGGGGATGCAACACTGCAGCTCCCGGACATCTCCGTGGATCTCCCCAAGGCACAGGTCAATGCCCTCAAACTGGGAAGTTGTACCAGCTTGATCGGCAAAATAGCTGGTCTGAAATGCCGCCAAAATCCCCCTGCATAGAGGTCATCCTCACATCAAGGCCTTGCATAGACACAGACAAAGATTCAACTGTGTCAGCCGTTCTTTGCATCAATGAAAACATCTGCCTCTACCATTCCTCCATGGGTTGTGGAGCTTGCAAACTCAATCCCTCTCCATCACCTCAGGGCTACTGGTGAGCCAACTCCTTCATGGAAAAGAAGAACCCATTGTTGTTCAACATCCCTATAAAACTTTGGTGATCCTCCGAATTCATCAACCAATTAGATCTATCATTCAAGTCATCCACATTAGTCAATCCCGAATGAAAAAACTCAATCAATTTATCCCCAAATTTGTAATAAAAGACCCCATCACTAGTGGGGACCAAGAACTTAGCAACCATCAGTGAAGCAGTGTCCAACGGCAATCCCGGGGCAAATGAGTCAGTCAAAGGAATCTGAAGATGCCTAAAATCGGGGTGAGCATTCCCACACCACAGATTGTGGGGGTTTTCAGTCCAGCCACCCTACTCCATGCATCCATCACAAGTCCCCCCATAGAAAATTTCAAGCCATGCATCATAGAATAGAGCATATACATCTCAAACAAAAGCACGTTATTAGATTCGTATCTCCCACAAAAAGAACCACCAACTACCATATGAATGTATCTAATGATAGGATTCCTGATCAAAGAGGCTTTTGCAGACTTAATATGAAACACACCTTCAACCTTAATACCAAAAATTTTCTCCCAAAAATCAGCAATATTCAAATCATCCGGAATAAACAACGAATTCACATCACAACCATATGTTGCATCTAACTCTTGCCTATTCAAAATGTATTCACGACCTCTAACCTTGAATTTCACAGAGAGAGGGATGCTCCCCGAGCCTTTCATCACCGTGACGGAAGCCATGAACTCCTTCGTGAGTTCCATGTATGCCGCCCATTACTTCGTTAAGTAGTTCTTCCAACCAAGGCCGGTAAACAAATTCCACACGTCTTCCTTCAACTCCAAAGCCTCCAATGTTTCACTACACGGATATCTTGTGCCCACCACTCTTCTCCATGATAATTTTGAATCATGCATATGAAGGGATTCGTGAACTGAATCACGAAGTCCGTTTGCCCGGATCGTTAATTGGAATATAAAAAATAAATTGCTATGCCTATGATTATTCCTAGCATGCTCCTATTGATTATGCATAAAGAAGGTTTATGCAGAATACCTGGATTGTGAAACCCTAAAAAACGAGTGCACGGAGATTCCTCTTGATCTTTTCCCACGCACAAAGATTTAATTCCTAACAGATTGAGGAAATAAATCTATGAAAATTAGTATGTAATTTTTGAAAACAAGAAGGAGAGAGAAGAAAGAAGATAATCCTCATGATCTGATCTTCTGATTTGTATCCCAACTCAATCTGAATATCTGGTGAAGATTCCCTTCAGATTCCTTGCCCTGTTGAGAAGCAGAATTTCCTCCTCGTTTCTCGGATCTAGTCGATCACCACAGCTCCCAAATTATGGTTTGCTGTGTGCAACTTATGATCTTGTGGTGTGTTGAGATCTGAGGAACTGAGGCCTATTTATAGGAAAATACTGGATTTCTATTGGGCCTGAGTTTTATGGGCCAGACCAGGGACCATAATGCAAATAGCAAATAAGGTCTATCAATTAATTAATTCCCATATTCAACCCAGAATATAATTAATTAATTAATACTGATTCATTCCACCAGAGAATCAATACTATCCTACCTATTTGCTACCACGTTTTGAGGTACGGGTTGCATGGGCTCGGTTTATCCCCACATTTAAGGTTACAGACATTCGTTAATTAATTTAAGCTCTGACAAGCTATTTAATTAATTAACATCTTATATTCCTGAGTCAATCCACTCAAACCTTTTCACTTATGCTTGAACTTAATCAGCCTGCAGGACTTTAGCATAACAAACCTTTTGAGCTGCTCAGGGAATGTCACCATCCTATACTGGATGTGGTTACCTAGTTCCTGTACCAGACAATCATACACAAACTGCTATTACCCAAGAAACAGATATACAAGCTCAACCAGAGCCTTTCACTGCAACTCAAAGTAATACACAATCTGCATATACTTATGTACCTTCATATAGGCTTAGGATCTCATCAAGCCATAGAGATCTAGATTCTTTTAATGTCAGATAAAAGAATCGATCTCAACTTAGGTCCTTATCAATGTGTGCCCCACATCAGCATACCAAGCCATCCAAGATAAGATGCTTATTACCGTGTATGCTGCAGCCTACACCGATAATTTATCATGGAACTGTCTCAGCTGTGATAACCATTTATATCTCGCTAGGTCAAACGATCCATACGATCTTCCGTGATCTACTACACACCGTATGATCTCCTTATCGACGAGATAATAGGATAATTGTTTTTGCGACACATGTTTGTTAATTCAGACAGGAGATGAACATACAACCTTTATGATTCCCAGTATATTAACCAATCGACTTTGTACATAATATACCAATCATAATGCTTTCAGTATATAAATCTATCAATCTCCCACTTATACTAAAAGCATTATACAGGTTTTTTCCAGAGTATAATGTGTCTAAACTAATCTAGCTATTACATCAATCATTTTACATGGCTGGCTTTGCCCTCAGCCCAAGGTTACGTACATGCATCTCGTAGACCTTCTGAGGCAGAGCTTTTGTGAATGGATCCGCTAGATTATCTTTTGTATCAATCTTCTCTAATAGCACATCACCCCTTGCTACGATTTCTTGTATAATATGGTACTTCCTTTTAATGTGTTTTGTTGCTCTGTGAGTTCGTGGTTCCTTTGAATTAGCCATAGCTCCCGAATTATCACACTATATCGTGATGGTCTAGGGCAGCTTAGGAATTACGTCCAACTCCAGAAGGAAGTTTCGAAACCATACTGCTTCTTTCGAAGCTTCAGAAGTTGCCACATATTCTGCTTCCATGGTGGAGTCAGCAATGCACTTCTGCTTTGCACTCCTCCATGATATGGCCCCACCTCCCAATGTAAACACATAGCCAGAGGTGGACTTCTTTTCGTCTCGGTCTGCCTGGAAATCTGAATCAGTATAACCCACAGGGCACAACTCCTCACACTGATAGACGAGACAATAGTCTCTAGTCCTTTTCAAGTATTTGAGTATGTGCTTTACCGTGGTCCAATGCGCCTGTCCAGGGTTAGACTGGTATCTCGCTACCATGCCTACACCAAAACAGATATCTGGCCTCGTACATAACAGTGCATACATGAGGCTCCCCACGGCCGATGCATACGGCACATTTCTCATCTCATCTTTCTCCTTTTGTGTCACCGAACACTGATCTTTGGAAAGATGTATGCCATGTCTGAAGGGTAACAGACCTTTCTTGGCAGTTTGCATGCTGAAACGGGTAATCACAGTATCCACAAATGATCCTTGAGACAAGGTCAACATACCTTCTGGCTGTTGCATATAGATGTCCCTACCTTCTTCAGGGTACCCTTTTAAAAATGCGGTTTTGACATCTGATGCGGCTAAAAGTTCAATCAAATTAAACCTCTAACTACACAAGAATAATATTTGTCAAATCCAGGTCTTTCCCCGCTTCGCCCGCTAGAATACCGAGATACTATGGCAAAGTCTTATAGCTAAGCATGATACAATCGTTGAGTAGTTTCTATCAATCTAAATATTCAATTTAAACATATGCTAACAATATATGGCAAACATGGAATTAAACCAACAAACATCAATTGATCAATCCTTTCCCAAATCGGTAAACCAAGACAATCAAATTCTCAAATTAGGAAGTTAGGATGTTGAGATGAGTGTAGATGCAATGAAATTAGGTTAATCATTGATGTAAACACATTTTAATCCCTAGGAGATTGAGCAATCGACCCTACACTCGTTAACCCCTTGTCACGGCGAGCTAACGGTTGATGATCTAAGACTTGCAAACCATCACGTTATTAAGCCCTAGACCACTCCAAATAGTTCGTCAATTATTGCCCTACGACCTAGCCCCGCACATGGATTGGAACTAAAATCGTATGAATCTACACTATTCATGACGATTCCGCCCGCGTATTGGCTGCAGCGTTCACATCAACTACCTCCTACGCTGGCTATTACCTACACCTAGGAGGTAAGGAACAAGTTCTAGTGCAATTCAAGCTCTCAAAGGAAAGTAAACAAACAATTCTCAAACCAAATGATCATGCATCTTTACTCAAATCAACATCCAAAATGAATTAGAACATCATACCTTTCAATTGTACAAATACAAAGTTGAATTCAATTACATCCATTACAATTTGAAAAGTAGAGATTGGAATCTTCCCCAATTGGATTTGTATGTCTTGATCTACCACCTTGAATCTTCACTTCTCTTCCAAGGATTGGTGAATTAAGCTCTTAGATACTCTAGAATTTGGATGAATCGTGATAGAAATTGGAATCTAGGAGAAATCCTAACTAGATTTATGAAAATTGACAAAAAGCTCCTCAAATAACTGACTTCTCCCCTTTTATAATGAGTAAACAGGGCCTCGGATCGCCCGAGCCAAGGTTGGCTCGCCCGGGCGAGCCCAGAACTGAAAACCGCCAAAACTGCCAAAATCCCGCTCCGGCTCGCCCGAGCCAACCCTCTGAAATGGGTGGCTCGGTCGAGCAATGCAGAGATCGGCCGAGCCAGTCCCCTGTTGGGCAGCTCGACCGAAATTTTCACTGGCCGTGATCACGCCTAACAGGAAATCGGGCGATTTTCCTCCAAAACTCCACCAAAAGTGTTGTTTTATGCCCAAAACACATCCTACAACATTTCAAACACGAAAACAAGACAAAAGAACAACGAAAGCATATGATATGAGGGTAAAATGGCCACAAACATGCACGCGCACACATCGAAAAATAGGTCATTTTACGCACATATCAACATCCATCTGCCAGATCTCTAGGTCCTTATGGCAAATCAGTTTTCTGGTATAGCTGTAATTTCAACCATTTGTCTGCATCTTTATCAGATACTGCCTCGTCATATGTCCAGGGATCGGTATCATCCAGTTCATTTTCTGGGATCAAGTCAGAGGACTCTCCCACGAACATATACCTCTCGGGTTGGTGGACAACCCTCCCACTGCGACGAGGCATCTGAACCGTGTCAGTAGTTGGCACAGTACCCGTTGGTCCCATACCTTGCATTAGTGGCAGTGTTGGTATCGCCTCACCTATTACAGGTGGATTTACCACTACACTGGGCTTTCCTGATGGAATCGCTTCCTTGTCCTCAAGCTCGTGGAGGATAATTTCACTCTTGGATCTGTGATTTCTTACATATTCGTCCTTCAAGAATCTTGTGTTGGTACTGACAACCACTTTCTGATTCTCTGGACAATAAAAGTTACCACCTTTCGTTTGCCTGGGATATCCTACAAACATCATTAGCTTACACCTACTTTCTAACTTATCAGGTTCCTTTGTCAGCACATACGCTGGACAACCCCAAACTCTCACTCTGTTCAAACTTGGCTTTCGCCCATACCAGAGTTCCAGATTTTAGGAACTGATTTAGAAGGTACCAGGTTAAGCAAATAGGCCGCTGTCTCCAAAGCATATCCCTAAAACGAAATCGGCAAGCTTGCATAACTCAACATCGACCTGACCATCTCCAAGAGAGTTCTATTTCTTCTTTCTGCTACATCATTTTGTTGAGGGGTTCCTGGTGTAGTCCACTGGGATGTAATCCCGTTGTCTGACAAGCACTGCAAGAACTCGTTACTGAGGTTTTCTCCACCACGATCTGATCGTAGTGTCTTGATAGTCTTACCTAGCTTCTTTTCTACCTCAGTCCTAAACTCTTTGAATTTCTCAAAGCATTTAGACTTGTGGCGAAGCAGATAGACATATTCGAATCTTGAGTAATCGTTAATGAATGTGGCGAAGTACTCATAACCTCCACGAGCTTGCGTGGACATTGGTCCACATAAGTAAGAGTGGATCAATTCCAACACATCCTCTGCTCGAGAATGACTTGCCTTAAAAGGTCTGGTCGTCATCTTTCCCTCTATACAGGATCCACATATTTGATGCGGTACCACTTGAAAAGAATCTAAGAGCCTATCGCATGCTAATCTTTTAATCCTCTTTAGATTGATGTGACCTAATCTCAAGTGCTAGAGATACGTTTGATCCTCATCGGAAGAAAACTTTCTCTTTAAATGATTATTATTATTGGATGAGTTTGCAACATTCACGGAAGATTTATGCATACAATCAATGATATAGAGAGAGTCAATCAGTTTGCCACGACAGATAACACCGTTATTACCAATGATAGAAACTCCACTATAAAAAAAAACTGAATATCCATCACTAAATAACTTGGAAACTGAAATTAAGTTCCACCGAAAAACCGGCACATATAAAACGTCTCTCAAAATCAAAACATTATTTTCAAAGCGTAAAGTGAAATCTCCAATGGCTACTGCTGAGACTCGCTCTCCGTTGCCCATTGAGATGGTAATCTCGTCATGCTTCAGCTGCCTTGTCGGCCTGAACCCCTGCAAAGTATAACAAACATGATCAGTAGCTCCAGTATCCACTACCCAAGAATGGGTAGAAATCAATGCTAAACATGTTTCCGTTATAAATGCACATGACGTACCTTGTCTACCCGTGCCAAACACTAGACAATCTACTTCACTTCACTTGCGTTTGCATGGCCTGATGACGTCTTCTGCCAGATCAGCTTCATCTAACCTTTTAAGCATTTCTTTTGCTTTAGCAACTGTCTTGTCAAAGGCTGACAAAGTTGGAGCAAATTGTAATGCTTTCAGGTCAGATTCCTCTCTCACCAGGGTCGAGAGTAACTCGGGAAGAGTAAACTCGCGCCTGGTACCGAGGGACTTGATGAAACCACTATAAGAATCAGATAGAAAGTGCAGGACATACCACCCGCTTACTAATTTGTCCACCTCTCTTTTTGTACTTTCTCATAATTCTAGTCATGCTGACGAAGTGCAGAATCAACGAACTCCCATCAGTCATCCTCTTGCAGACCAGGTCCTCCACAAGATTATAACTGACAGTTCGTCTCACCTTCCCATATACTTTCACAAGGTCCCTCCATATCTCAACAACTGTCCGGTACTTCTTGTACTTGAGCTTTAATTATCTAGACAGACTGTTCATGATGAGTCTGCGGGCAAACTCATTAGAAGCTACCCATCTGTCATAGAATTGTCGCTCGTAGCAAGTACAGTTCCAATACATGGGAGATAGAGGGTCCATGTAAAGCACATGGGCATGTTTTGCAGTGCAGAGTATTTCCATGAAGCAAAACTTCCATTCAGAAAAATTTGGACCAGTTAAAGGGTTTGATATGAAGAGGTTGACAACGTGAGCAATAGACATGTCTGAAAACAATAAATTAAAGCAGAAATTAAAACATAGTCGCAAGCAATTGAAACAATTAAATATTGAAACCTTATGATAAAACAATATTAAAGTTTCCTCCAATTTGCCTAAGTATTACTATTGCAAGCCACTCATGTGGACGTTTACAACAAAACACTTAACCAGACTGCATCTTTCAATTCCAGTCCTTTAATTCCAATCCATGCCCGGGTTCCTTAAACAAATGGAATTAATAATTGGAGACTAACTTAAGACCATATAATCCTACCGAGCAGGGACATCACAAATGAGTTATACTATGGATAACATCTAAGCTAACTTACCACCAAAGCCAACCCTCCCATATAAGGATACTAGAACACACCTGATCCCTATAATAAGGCTGTCTCATTTAATTCAATCCCTAGAGAACTTGTGAAAAATCAATATGCAAGCTACACATGTAGACGTTTACGCATGAACTCCCACTTCTCACATGAAATAAATGTTTGTTTTAAGAAATCCTATCTATTAGAACTTATGAATAATAAATTAAGCAAGCTACACATGTAGACGTTTACCTAATAAATTACCCATTTCCAATAAAGGATCGCTTTGTGGAGGTCTTACTAAATTATGAGCTTAGTAATTTTAAATTCATAAGGTTCAATTGCACATATTATTTTATGTAGCCATAATTATAACATTGCTAAAATTCTATCATGCATAGCATGAACCCCGAATTTATAGTTATAATTAATTACATAAAATAAATCACATAGCATGCTTTAAAGCTGTAAATAAAAGCAGTAAACATGCTCCTATTATCTACAACATGCTTATATGCTGGGCAATTAATGTAAACACATATATCATGCGAAAACAGATAATAAAACAAATAAAAAATGTCCTCGTGGCCCCCACTTATGTTACAGATCTTCGACTGGGCTCCCACTACTTGGACTGTGATCTGACTTTATTTTCTGAATCTAGGCCTCCAAGATTTGATTCATCAGAAAATTGGACAACTGGGCCAGTTAACTAAATCGCAGGCCTAGGCACACATTGCAAGCCCAATAGCCCGCGAGAACTCGGCCTGATGAGCCACTACCAGCGAACCACCGATGCCGGCAACTCGCCGCCACCACGAGGGCTCCCGGCATCGCGCAACAGCCATGCACGTACGTGCATGGTTGCAGCCCGCGATCCCGCCTCCTTCAGCCATTGCCAGTTTCGCATGCCGTCGCCCGGCTTGCCCTGACCGTCGTTCGAACTGCCGTTGCCTTTCTTCTCCACCGTCGACCTCCATGACTCGCTGGAATTGCGCACGAAATGAGACCGGAGGCTCGCACGAACCGTGTGCGAACCTGAGGGTTTGCCGCACCGCGGTTTGTGCGTCCAGCCCTCTACTGCCGTCCCCAGCCCGGGACCTCGACCGTTGCACCACCTTCGCCCTGCCTGACACCGTCCGAAGAGGCGGTGCGCGCTGGGCTGCGCAGGTCTGCCGTGCTCGCGTGATAAGCTCATATTTATACTCACTTATCTATATTTTTCTCCATTGTTTCAAGTATATTTTGTTATGTTTTTACTTATTTCTGTGCATGAGTCTATTTTGGAGGGTGTTATGCCTTTGATGGGTGATTTATGCAGGTTTTAGGCCAAATTCATTGGAAACCCGTACCGAAAGCAGATGATGTTCAAAGGAACAGTCATGAATTCTTCCATACATAGAATCTGAGCTAATGGAGCATGGAAAGAGAAAGATCTTTGAATTAGCTTTCCAACGCAACTGGAATCGGGTCAATCGAAATCCAAGGAGGCCACAGATTCGAGCTATCGAGGCAAAGGAAGATGATGCACTGAAGAAAGAGGTTGAGAAGCTAAAGGGGGAAGTTGAAAAACTAACTACTTCTGCTTCTATTTTTGTTGCACATGTTGACCCTATCGCCGACGTGAATTACATGAATTGTGGTGGCTACCAGAATCAGTACCGACAAGGGGGATACCAACACTAACATCCTAGACCTCATCCAGGTTTCTCCTACTCTCAGCCTGAAGCTGCCGAACAACCACCGCCAGATTTTTTTGTGCAGAATGGCGAGATTGTGGAAAAGAAGAAAGAAACCCTGGAAGAGGTGCTGAAGAATTTCATCAAAGCTTCAGACTACAGAATGGGGAAAATCGAGAAAGAAGTGGAAGGAGTTAATACCAAGGTGGATCTGCTCGGCAAGCACGCCAAGATCATTGAAACTCAAATGAGCCAAATTGCTACCACTATCGGGAAACAAAATACTCCAGGAAAGCTGCCCAGAACTACCTAGGAAAATCCCAAGAACCAAAAAGATTGCAAAACTGTGAAGCTGAGGTCCAGAAAGAGTTACAAAGGTCCGAGCATGCCCCAAAGCAAGTTTGGGGGGGGGGAACGAAGCAGACCCAGCAGATCCGGCCTCTATTTTGATTGACATGATTCCTGTCGATCGACACAGAGGCCCAGAAGAGGCAGCCAACACAGATTCAGAGGAGGAGATCGATAGA
Source organism: Plectranthus barbatus (assembly GCA_026898455.1). Lineage (NCBI taxonomy): Eukaryota > Viridiplantae > Streptophyta > Magnoliopsida > Lamiales > Lamiaceae > Plectranthus > Plectranthus barbatus. The sequence continues at coordinate 279,725 of JAPKLW010000300.1, forward strand.
ACTGCAGAGGGTGTGTCGATTGACAGGCCGGACAGAGCAAAGGCCAATCGACACAGCAGCATTCCCAGCAGCATTCTTCCACTCCCAAGGCTGCCAAGACACCTCCGATGCCGTTCCCTCAGAGATTCGCCAAGCAGAAAGATGATTCCAAGTTCTCGCGCTTTGTCGAGAACTTGAAGAAAGTAAGTATTAATCTACCACTGATTGAAGCTCTCTCTGAAATTCCAGGTTACATGCGCTATCTCCGGAAGCTGATGAGCGAAAAGAAACATTTTGTGGAGAATGCAACTGTCAAGCTTCATGAGCAATGCAACATGGTACTCCAAAAGAAGGTTCCAATCAAGAGGAGCGACCCAGGATGTTTCACCATCCCAGTGGAGATTGGGGGGATCTCATTTGAGAAGGTGTTGTGCGACACCGGAGCCAGCATCAACCTCATGCCCTACTCCATCTTTCAGCGCCTCAAGATTGGAGAATTGAGGCCGACTACTATTACTCTGCAGATGGCGGACCGATCTGTGTCTCGCCCAAAAGGTATCATAGAGGATGTTCTCATTCGTGTGGGTCATCTGATTTTTCCTGCAGATTTTATAGTTTTGGACATGAAGGAGGATGGAAGCACACCACTGATCTTGGGAAGAGAGTTCCTTGACACAAGTGCTGCCCTGATCGATTGTTGCGGAGGAGAGATCACCCTCCGGGCCAACGAAGAAAGGATCTCCTTCAAGCTTGACAGAAGCCGGCATGAATCTGAATGCTTCAAGATCACTTCCAGGGATGAGGCTGATGATGAGGATGAAGAGGAAGATGAAGGACTGACTGAAGAAATCAAAGAAGACCGCGCCGCTCAAAGATGGGAGCGAGGGAATGAGTCGGCAAAATTGACAATTACACCGTCTGAACCCGAGCTCACTGCTGTCATCCAAGACCGGTGGGTTTACATGGTGGATTCTCATGGGAGGCGAGTGCGATCTAGCTTGCCCTGGTTTTGAACTGAGGTATCGTCGAGCTACGACGTTAACTAAAGCATTTGTTGGGAGGTAACCCAACTGTTATTTGTTTTTATTTCAATTCCTTTCAAATTTTGTCTTTTGTTTTCGTAATTGTTTATTTTCACTCTTCTGCCTTTACTTTCTTGTTGGTTTTGTTGTTCAATTTAGAAAAAAAAGTAGAGGAATTACCTCTGTTTCGATCGACAGAGAGGTATGGCGCACGGAGAACACTTTGATCGACATAAGCAGGAGTCGACAGAAGGCTTTGTGTCACTCGACAGGCTCCCTATCGATCGACACAGAGTGCCAGCAGCACCAAATCTTCGTCGCACAGCGCTGAATTCCTCTGGGTGGATAAAAACGTCGATGTCAGAGATCGACAGTCCGGTACAATTCTGTTTCTTGTCTGATTTTCAAACTTTTCTTACTCTCCGAGTTTTGAAATAAGTTTGGGGGGATGTGGACAAGAAGTTCAACTTTTACCCCTTATCTTTATTCGCTTTCCTGTTTTATTTGCTTTTACTTGCTTTATTTTGTTTGTTTAAATTTTTGCTAATAAAAAAAAATATAGATATTATGTGAGGAAAATTTTTAAGTAATTGAACCCTCTAGCATTATATGCAATGTTTGGAATCGATCTTTGATTAGTTGAGATGATTTCGATTGTGGTTGATTTGCCTATGAATGTAGAATACCGCATGATAGGGTCTGATTGAAACTTACACTTGCATGATGTTTGAGTGGGTTAAAATTGACTAAGGAAGAAAATTTGAACCCAAGTGAGTTTTTGAGCCTTTATTTGTTCATGAGAGATTCGCATGTATGTTTTTGTTTATCTAGAACTTGCTTTTGTTCTGTTTCGAGACTGCATAGTGTGCCCAAGGATAGAAAATGATCTTAGGCCATCTTTGTTAGCCCAATCCTAAACACTATCCCTTCATATGTTGAAATTATCCCTAGTAAGCCCCATTGTGCCTAACTCCATTTTTTTGTCTTGTCTATGAGATTTACATGGAGTTATAATGGTTTTTATCTTGTCTATAAGATTGATGGAAGAAAGGGTGGTTCAGTATGTGTTGTGGAAAAGAAATTTGTAGTATAGTGGTGAATAAGAGATGGAAGGTTGTATAGCTCAAAATAAATTAGTATTCTCATAAGCCCTAAGTATGAAATCATGAGTAATATTTTGAAAGGGTATAAGAGATTCGATAAGAGAGCTTGAAAAGAAAAAAAAAAAAGAGTCTTGATTTGAATTGTGAAATTTGAGGAGAAGGGTAGATGTTCATAAGAAGGTGAATTACGATTGATGAGGTGGATGCACTTAGTTGATTTTGAGTCACTTGGATTGATGAACCTGGATTGTGATGAATCTTGTGAGGCATTGCACTTTCAACTGCTTGAGATTTCTTTCTTCTTTTCTTCGATTGAGGACAATCTAATATTCAAGTTTGGGGGGTTTGATAAGCTCATATTTATACTCACTTATCTATATTTTTCTCCATTGTTTCAAGTATATTTTGTTATGTTTTTACTTATTTCTGTGCATGAGTCTATTTTGGAGGGTGTTATGCCTTTGATGGGTGATTTATGCAGGTTTTAGGCGAAATTCATTGCAAACCCGTACCGAAAGCAGATGATGTTCAAAGGAACAGTCACGAATTCTTCCACACGTGAAATACGAGCTAATGGAGCATGGAAAGAGAAAGATCTTTGAATTAGCTTTCCAACGCAACTGGAATCGGGTCAATCGGAGTTCGGAAGCAAAAGTTATGGCCAAAACCGTGAGACTGCGTAGACAGATGTTTTTGTGTCGAGAGACAGGATTTGTGTCGACCGAAAAAGAGGTCAAAACTCCGGAAACTTATGATCTGCAATCCTGTCGACCGACAGGATTTGTGTCGATCGACACGAAGGCCCGAAAAAGCTGTTTTGGGCCTGTTTTGGCAGTTTTTGCTATTTTTACCCAATACTCAAATTAGGTCTTCTTCCCCCTCTATAAATATGAACTCTTAGGCACGAAAATTACATCTCTTTTTCTCTGTTTTGCTGAATACATTGGAGTTTTTCAAGACATTGAACGTTCCTATTTTATTTGTAAGTCAATTAATAATATGTTTGCTTTAATTCTAGTCACGTTTTGTGGCTAGAACCCTAAACAGGTTCTAGGGTTATGATTTATCTTTTCTGATGCATGTTTATTGAAATCGACTCATATAGCATGGATTAATTCTCTGATTTAATTTTATAATCTAGATTAAAAGAAGGACCAAAGGTGAATTGAGATCTAGGTTTATAGTTAATAATTGATGGATCGAGAGATGAAAATTATTAACAGGAAGAGAGAATTAATTGTGTTTGTTTTCTGTCTCAAAAGGAAGAAACCTACATAGGAATAATTAGATAATTATGATATTGATTAATTTGGTGTTCTTGAGACCGAGAGGAGATAGTCACTAATTAATAATCTAGGATTTAATTGTCTGACCAAGGAATTTAATCCACAAAAATCTATGTTTTCCCCATTGCTGAGTTGATTGAGATTGCATGTTGATGATTAGATTATCTGCCCTAGGATCTGTGTTTTCTTTAATTGTTTTCAAAACCTTTATTTTATTGCACTGTCATCTTTAATTTCCAAACAAAACCCCTTTTTCAAATTCCTCAAACTTCTATGTCCTAGAAATTATAACTAGTACTTTGGATTTTTCGTTGCACAGTCCCTGTGGGATCGACTACCTTAGGGTGTAAAAACATTATTTTCTCGCTGCTTTCTGCAGTTATCAGCGCGCATCGTGCCCCGGCCGCTGCACGCCACCGTCCCAGCCTCCTTGCCGCCACCTTCGCGTCGCCGGACCAGGGCCACCACGCCCCCGCCTGGCCGCGCGGCCGTCATCGTGTGTGCGCGCGCATCATGTTGAAACCCTAGGGTTTCGAACGCTCGCGCTGCCGTCGCCGCCGGTCGTCGCCCGCCGCGCGCTGTCTCGCCATGTCTGCCCTCAGTGACGGTCGTGCATGGCGTGTTGCCATGCCGGCGCCGTCGTGCGTTCTTGCGCAGCCCTTCGTTCTTCGTGTTCTTCGTTCTCCATTTTACAGATTTAATTTTTAAAATAAAAAATTACATTGAATAAACCTAATTACATTTTGAAAATCTAAATCTAATCACAGATTTATCTCGTGGGTGAAAAACGAATCCTTATAAAGGGGCGGATTAACCTGAGAACCACGAGGACGAAAAACATAATCATGCAATCCAAAACCATTCATAGCATTCAATCAATAATAATAATCATGCAAATCATAGACAATATTATTTTTTCTGATAGAGCCAATGAATGAACCTAGCTCTGATACCAGTTGAAGGGATTCGTGAACTGAATCACGAAGTCCGTTTGCTCGGATTGTTAATTGGAATATCAAAAATAAATTGCTATGCCTATGATTATTCCTAGCATGCTCCTATTGATTATGCATAAAGAAGGTTTATGCGGAATACCTGGATTGCGAAACCCTGAAGAACCAGTGCGCGGAGATTCCTCTTGATCTTTTCCCACGCACAAAGATTTAATTCCTAACAGATTAAGGAAATAAATCTATGAAAATTAGTATGTAATTTTCGAAAACAAGAAGGAGAGAGAAGAAAGAAGATAATCCTCCTGATCTGATCTTCTGATCTGTATCCCAATTCAATCTAAATATCTGGTGAAGATTCCCTTCAGATTCCTTGCCCGGTTGAGAAGCAAAATTTCCTCCTCATTTCTCAGATCTAGTCAATCACCACAACTCCCAAATTTTGTTTTGCTGTGTGCAACTTATGATCTTGTGGTGTGTTGAGATCTGAGGAATTGAGGCCTATTTATAGGAAAATACTGGACTTCTATTGGGCCTGAGTTTCATGGGCCAGACCAGGGACCAGAATGCAAATAGCTAATAAGGTCTATCAATTAATTAATTACTATATTCAACCCAGAATATAATTAATTAATTAATATTGATTCATTCCACCAGAGAATCAATACTGTCCTACCTATTTGCTACCACGTTTTGAGTGGATTGATTCAGGAATATAAGATGTTAATTAATTAAATAGCTTGTCAGAGCTTAAATTAATTAACGAATGTCTATAACCTTAAATGTGGGAATATACCGAGCCCATGCAACCCGTACCTCAAAACGTGGTAGCAAATAGGTAGGACAGTATTGATTCTCTGGTGGAATGAATCAATATTAATTAATTAATTATATTGTGGGTTGAATATGGGAACTAATTAATTGATAGGCCTTATTTGCTATTTGCATTTTGGTCCCTGGTCTGGCCCATGAAACTCAAGCCCAATAGAAGTCCAGTATCTTCCTATAAATAGGCCTCAGTTCCTCAGATCTCAACACACCACAAGAACATAAGTTGCACGCAACAAACCAGGTTTTGGGAGCTGTGGTGATCGACTAAGATCTGAGAATGAGGAGGAAATTCTGCTTCTAAACCGGACAAGGAATCTGAAGGGAATCTTCACCCGATATTCAGATTGAGTTGGGATACAGATTAGAAGATCAGATCAGGAGGATTTTTTCTTCCTCTCCCTCTCTCCTTGATTTTTGAAAATAATTGTTTTATTTTCTTAAGATTTATTTCCTCAATCTGTTAGGAATTAAATCTTTGTGCGTGGGAAAGATCAAGAGGAATCTCCGCGCACTCGTTCTTCATGGTTTCGAAATCCAGGTATTCCGCATAAACCCCCTTATGCATATTCAATAGGAGCATGCCAGGATTAATCATAGGAATAGCAATTTATTTTTGATATTCCAATTAACGATCCTTGGCAAACGGACTTCGTGATTCAGTTCACGAATCCCTTCAATTGGTATCAAAGCCAGGTTGAATTAATTGGCTCTATCGGAAAAATAATATTGCCTATGAATTGCATGATAATTATTATTGAATGTATGCATGGGTTTTGGATTGTAGGATTTTTCGTCCTTGTGGTTCTCGGGTTAATCCGCCCTTTTATATGGATTCGTTTTTCACCCACGAGATAAATCCGTGGTTAGATTTAGATTTTTAGATTATATTTAGGATTATTCTATGTAATCTTTTATTTTAAAAAATTAAATTTGTAAAATGGAAGACAAAGAACACGAAGAACGAAGGACCGCACAACGGCGCCGGCACGACAGCAGGCCGTGCACGGCGGTCGCACGCGGCGCGGGGCACAGCGGCGCAGCCGTGCGGAAACCCTAGGGTTTCAGCGCCCGCGGCGCGCGCGCGCAACGGGCAGCAGCCACGCGGCCTACAGCCGGCCAGGCGTGGTGCGGGGGTCTCGGGACGGCGACGCGGGGAGGCTGGCGCCTTTCTGGATGGCGGGCGAGGGTGGCCTGGGCACGACGAGGGCGCGCAGCACGGCAAAACCCTAGGGTTCTCATGCGCGCGCGCATTACCCGTGCAGCCTTGCGCGCGTACGCCGGCGGTAGGCGGGCACTCTCCGGGCGGCGGCGGCGGGACCAGGTGGTGTGGCGAGGGCTCGGGAGGCAGAGGCTGGCGATGGCGGTCGGTGGGGGCGGCGCGGCCGCAACCAGCGCAAACCCTAGGGTTTGCGGGTGCAAGCCGGAGCGCGTATCTCCTCCGCGCCTCGTGCGTGTTTCCGGCGAGCCTAGGTGAGCCGACGATGGAGAAGAAAGGTGAACGGCGGTTCGGGCGACGGTCGGGGCAAGCCGGGGCGGCGGCATGCGAAACGGGCAACGGTCGGAGGAGGCGGCATCGCGGGCTGCAACCATGCACGTACGTGCATGGCTGTTGCGCATGCCGGGAGCCCTCACGGCGGCAGCGAGTCGCCGGCGGCGGCGGCGGTTCGCCGGTGGTGGCTCGTCGGGCTAAGTTCTCGCGGTCTATTGGGCTTGCAATGTGTGCCTAGGCCCGCAATTTGGTTAACTGACCCAGTTGTCCAATTTTCTGATGGATCGAATCTTGGAGGCCCAGATTCAGAAAATAAATTCAGATCACAGTCTAAGTAGTGGGAGCCCAGTCGAAGATCTGTACAATTAATTTCAACTTGTAATAGTTAGAATTAATTTTATTTCGTATCATGGGGCCACGAGGACATTTTTTATTTGTTTTATTATCTGTCTTCGCATGATATATGTGTTTAATTTAATTGCGCAGCATATACCCATGTTGTAGATAATAGGAGCACATTTACTGCTTTTATTTACAGCTTTAAAACATGCTATGTGATTTATTTTGTGTAATTAATTATAACTATAAATTCGGGGTTCATGCTATGCATGATAGAATTTTAGCAATGTTATAATTATGGCTACATAAAATAATCTGTGCAATTGAACCTTATGAACTAAAATTACTAAGCTCATAATGTAGTAAGACCTCCACAAAGCGATCCTTTATTGGAAGTGGATAATTTATTAGGTGAACTTCTACATGTGTAGCTTACTTAATTTATTATTCATAAGTTCTAATAGATAGGATTTCTTAAAACAAACATTTATTTCATGTGAGAAGTGGAAGTTCATGCGTAAACGTCTACATGTGTAGCTTGCGTATTGAATTTTCATAAGTTCTCTAGGGATTGAATTAAATGAGATAGCCTTATTATAGGGATCGAGTGTGTTCTAATAGATCCTTATATGGGAGGGTTGGCTTTGGTGGTAAGCTAGCTTAGATGTTATCCAGAGTATAACTCATTTGTGATGTCCCTGCTCAGTAGGATAATATGGTCTTAAGTTAGTCTCCAATTATTAATTCCATTTGACTAAGGAACCCGGGCATGGATTGGAATTAACGGACTGGAATTGAAAGATGCAGTCTAGTTAAGTATTTTGTTGTAAACGTCCACATGTGTGGCTTGCAATAGTAATACTTAGGCAAATTGGAAGAAACATTAATATTGCTTTATCATAAGGTTTCAATATTTAATTGTTTCAATAGTTTGCGACTATGTTTTAATTTTTGCTTTAATTTATTGTTTTCAGACATGTCTATTCATATTGTAAACCTCTTAGCACTAAATCCTTTAACCGGCCCCAATTTTCCTGAATGGAAGTTTTGCTTCATGGAAATACTCTGTACTGCAAAACATGTCTATGTACTTTACATGGACCCACTGTCTCCTCAGTATAGGAACTGTACTGGTTATGAGCGAGAGTTCTATGACAGATGGGTAGCTTCTGATGAGTTTGCCCGCAGACTCATCATGAACAGTATGTCTAGAGAATTAAAGCTCAAGTACAAGAAATACCGGACTGCTGTTGAGATATGGAGGGACCTTGTGAAAGTATATGGGAAGGTGAGACGAACTATCAGTTATGATCTTGTGAAGGACCTGGTTTGCAAGAAAAATGATTGAGGGGAGTTCGTTGGTTCTGCACTTCATCAGTATGATGAGAATCATGAGAAAGTACAGAAAGAGAGTTGGACAAATTAATAAGCGGGTAGAAATAAACATTGTCATGCACTCTCTATTTGATTCTTATGGTGATTTCATCAAATCTCTCGGTGCCAGGCGCGAGTTTCCTCTTCATGAGTTACACAGGGCCCTATTGCGAGAGGAATCTGACATGATAGCATTTGAGTTTGCTCTAACTTTGTATGCTTTTGATAAGGCAGTTGCTGAAGCAAAAGAAATGCTTAAAAAGTTAGATGAAATAGATGAGGCAGAAGTTATCACCGGGCCATGCAAACGCAAGCGAAGTGAAGTAAATTGTCTAGTGCCTAGCACGGTAGACAAGGTACGTCATGTACATTTATAACGGAAACATGTTTAGCATCAGTTTCTACCCATTCTTGGGTAGTGGATACTAGAGCTACTGATCATGTTTGTTATACTTTGCAGGGGTTCAGGCCGACAAGGCAGCTGAAGCATGACGATATTACCATCTCAATGGGCAGCGGAGAGCGAGTCTCAGCAGTAGCCATTGGAGATTTTACTTTATGCTTTGAAAACAATGCTTTGATTTTGAGAGATGTTTTATATGTGCCGGTTTTTCGGCGGAACTTAATTTCAGTTTCCAAGTTATTTTGTGATGGATATTCAGTTATTTTTGATAGTGGAGTTTCTATCATTGGTAATAACGGTGTTATCTGTCATGGCAAATTGATTGACTCTCTCTATATCATTGATTGTATGCATAAATCTTCAGTGAATGTTGCAAACTCATCCAATAATAATAATCATTTAAAAGAAAGTTTTCTTCCGATGAGGATCAAACATATCTCTGACACTTGAGACTAGGTAACATCAATCTAAAGAGGATTAAAAGATTAGCATGCGATGGGCTCTTGGATTCTTTCCAAGTGGTACCGCATCAAATCTGTGAGTCCTATATAGAAGGAAAGATGACGACCAGGCCTTTTAAGGCAAGTCAGTCTCGAGCAGAGAATGTGTTGGAATTGATCCACTCTGACTTATGTGGACCAATGTCCACGCAAGCTCGTGGAGGTTATGAGTACTTCGCCACATTCATTGACGGTTACTCAAGATTCGGATATGTCTATTTGCTTCGCCATAAGTCTGAATGCTTTGAGAAAAGAGTTTAGGACTGAGCTAGAAAAGAAGCTAGGAAAGACTATCAAGACACTACGATCAGATCGGGGTGGTGAATACCTCAGTAACGAGTTCTTGCAATACTTGTCAGATAACGGGATTACATCCCAGTGGACTGCACCAGGAACCCCTCAACAAAATGGTGTAGCGGAAAGAAGAAATAGAACTCTCTTAGAACTCTCTTGGAAATGGCCAGGTCGAGGATGAGTTATGCAAGCTTGCCTATTTCGTTTTGGGGATATGCCTTGGAGACAGCGGCCTACTTGCTTAACCTGGTACCTTCTAAATCAGTTCCTAAAACACCTCTGGAACTCTGGTATGGGCGAAAGCCAAGTTTGAACAGAGTGAGGGTTAAGGGTTGTCCAGCATATGTTCTGACAAAGGAACCTGATAAGTTAGAAAGTAGGTGTAAGCTGATGTTGTTTGTAGGATATCCCAGGCAAACGAAAGGTGGTTATTTCTATTGTCATGAGAATCAGAAAGTTGTTGTCAGTACCAACGCGAGATTCTTGGAGGACGAATATGTAAGAAACCACAGATCCAAGAGTGAAATTGTCCTCCACGAGCTTGAGGACAAAGAAGCAATTACATCAGGAAAGCCCAGTGTAATGGTAAATCCACCTACAACAGGTGAGGCTATACCAACACTGCCACTAATGCAAGGTATGGGACCAACGCGTACTGTGCCAACTACTGACACGGTTCAGATGCCTCGTCGCAGTGGGAGGGTTATCCACTAACCCGAAAGGTACATGTTCGTGGGAGAGTCTTTTGACTTGATCCCGGAAAACGGACTGGATGATACCGATCCCTGGACATATGACGAGGTGGTATCTGATAAAGATGCAGACAAATGGCTGATATGGAATCCATTATGACTATGGATGTATGCCAGAAAACTGATTTGCCAGATGGTTGTCGAGCCATAGGGTGCAAATGGGTATACAAAATAAAGAAAGGAGCGAATGGTGAAATTACAGCTTTCAAAGCTAGGCTGGTGGCGAAGGGTTATAGTCAGAAAGAAGGTGTAGACTATGACGAGACCTTCTCACCGGTAGCCATGCTTAAGTCCATTCGTATACTCCTAGCCATAGCAGCACATAAGGACCTAGAAATCTGGCAGATGGATGTCAACACCACATTTCTAAACGGGTACCTTGAAGAAGGTAGGGACATCTATATGCAACAGCCAGAAGGTTATGTGCAGAAGGGCAAAGAACATTTGGTCTGGAAGCTAAGGAAGTCGCTGTATGGACTTAAACAAGCTTCACGGTCATGGAAACTGCGTTTTGATGAAGTGATTAAATCCTATGGATTTTCACAATGCTCAAACGAGAGTTGCGTGTACCTTCTATGTGTCAGCGGAAGCGTGGTGTTCCTTGCACTTTATGTAGATGATATTCTCCTATTTGGCGACAATGTGGAAGTATTGTCGGGCATAAAGGGGTGGTTATCCGAGCAGTTTCATATGAAGGACCTTGGGGAGGCAGGATACATCCTAGGGGTAAAAGTATTGCGGGAGCGCAATAAGAGGATGTTGACCTTGTCTCAAGGATCATATGTGGATACTGTGATTGCCCGTTTCAGGATGCAAATTGCTAAGAAAGGTCTGTTACCCTTCAGACATGGCATATATCTTTCCAAGGATCAGTGTCCGGTGACACAAAGGGAGAAAGATGAAATGAGGAACGTGCCGTATGCATCGGCCGTGGGGAGCCTCATGTATGCAATGCTATGTATGAGGGCAGATATCTGCTTTGCTGTAGGCATGGTAGCGAGATACCAGTCTAATCCTGGACAGGCGCATTGGACCGCGGTAAAGCACATACTCAAATACCTGAAAAGGACTAGAGACTATTGTCTCGTCTATCAGTGTGAAGAGTTGTGCCCTGTGGGTTATACTGATTCGGATTTCCAGGCAGACCGAGACGAAAAGAAGTCCACCTCTGGCTATGTGTTTACATTGGGAGGTGGGGCCATATCATGGAGGAGTGCAAAGCAGAAGTGAATTGCAGACTACACCATGGAAGCAGAATATGTGGCAGCTTTTGAAGCTTGAAAGAAGCAGTATGGTTTCGAAACATCCTTCTGGAGTTGGACGTGATTCCTAAGCTGCCCAAGACAATCACGATATACTGTGATAATTCGGGAGTTGTGGCTAATTCAAAGGAACCACGAACTCACAGAGCAACAAAACACATTGAAAGGAAGTACCATATTATACGAGAAATCGTAGCAAGGGGTGATGTGCTAGTAGAGAAGATTGATACAAGAAATAATCCAGCGGATCCATTCACAAAGGCTCTGCCTCAGAAGGTCTACGAGATGCATGTACGTAACCTTGGGCTGAGGGCAAAGCTATCCACGTAGAATGTTTGATGTAATAGCTAGATTAGTTTAGACGCGTTATACTCTGGAAAGCACCTGTATAATGCTTTTGAGTATAAGTAGGAGATTGATGGATTTATATACTGAAAGCATTATGATTGGTATATTA
>JAPKLW010000300.1:301765-333802 GCA_026898455.1 Plectranthus barbatus
AACATTTATGATTCCCAGTATATTAACCAATCGACCTTGTACATAATTTACCAATCATAATGGTTTCAGTATATAAATCCATCAGGGCTCGCATCTCCTACGCACACCCGCTCATCTTTCCGGCGAGCTAGAGGTGCCGATGGTGGAGAAGATAGAGGCCGGCAGTTTGGGCGACAGTTGGGGCAAGCCGGGGTGGCAGCATGCGAAGCGGGCAATGACCGGAGGAAGCGGAATCACAGGCCGTAGCCATGCGACGTGCGTGCATGGCTGCTGCGCGATTCGAACAGCCCTCGTGGTGACGGCGGGTCACCGGCGGCGGTGGTTCGCCGGTGGTGGCCCGTCGGGCTGAGTTCTCGATGGATATCAGGCTTGTAATGTGCGCCCGGCCCGCAATTTGGTTAACTGGCCCAGTTGTCCAATTTTCTGATGGATCAAATCTTGGAGGCCCATTTTTCAAAAAAATAAATTCAGATCATAGTCCAAGTAGTGGGAGCCCAGTTGAAGATCTGTGAAATAATTCCAAAATGTAATAGATAGTATTATTTCTTAATTCCGTATAATGAGGCCACGAGGAGATTTTTTATTTTTTTATTATTTGTCTTCGCATGATATATGTGTTTAAATTAATTGCGCAGCATATAAACATGTTGTAGATAATAGGAGCACGTTTACTGCTTTTATTTACAGCTTTAAAAGCATGCTATGTGATTTATTTTATGTAATTAATTATGACTATAAATTCGGGGTTCATGCCATGCATGATAGAATTTTAGCAATGTTATAATTATGGCTACATAAAATAATATGTGCAATTGAACCTTATGAATTTTAAATTTCTAAGTTGATTAATTAATAAGACCTCCACAAATCGATCCTTTATTGGAAGTGGGTATTTTATTAGGTAAACATCTACATGTGTAGCTTACTTAATTTATTATTCATAAGTTCTAATAGATAGGTGATAAGTTAGTATTTTTACCAACTTATCTCTTTGTTCTTTGACTAATTGGGTGATGTTTAGATTGTTTTACATGTCTTTTTGTGCATGGATTGGCTTTTGTGCTCGTAATGTCGTGATTGGTGAATTATATAGGTTTTTAGTCGGAAACAGGGAAGAATCAGGAATTGCTTGAATTTCCAGGCCCACGTCGATCGATGCCCAGGGCACGTCGATCGACGCAGGCGTTCGAGAGGATGATCCATGAAGAGGATTGAAGGGAGATTGACACAAGGTGCGAAAACCAGGTCCACGTCGATCGATACAGGATGTGCGTCGATCGATGCGGGTCCTTCAAGGCCGTCGATCGATGCCAATTCTCCATCGATCGACGCAACGTCAGAAATTCCTAATCTGCTCCTGATTTGAAGATAGAGACATATCTAATCCTAGATACTGTTTGATACATCTATCACTACTATAAAAGGCCATGTAAAATTCGAAAATTAGTGTGGAAATCAGTGGAGAATTTAGGAGAATTTAGAGTTGATGATTTTAGAGATTTCCAAGAGCTTTTTAGGTTTTATGATTGAAGGCAGGTTTTTGAGGGAAGACATCTGCACCCAAGTTTTATGCAATTCATGTTTTGCTTTGTCTCTGATGATTCTATTCATGAATATGTGTAACTAAATCCCTTCTCAGATTCTAGGGTTTCGAACTATCAATGTATGCATGTTTGATTAATTGAATTATTTTCCCTTTCCCATCGTAGTTTGTGAAATTTGTGCTTATTCATAATCTTGAGTTTGCTGGCCACATCTTAGGATTAATTAGTTGAGAACTTGAGACGTAACTGTAATAGTTTTCAATGGAAAGAGTTTTCACAATATAATTTGATTTCTTGTCTGAGCAGAAGGAGATAGATTATAGGAATAAATGTGTTGATTTTTGGAGTTAGTTAATTCATCTTGAGACCGAGCGAATATAGGTAATTGACTAATCTACTTTATGAATTGTCCAACAGAGAAGTTCATAATACTTTTCTGATGTTTCACTACAAAGAGGAATTAAATTGGGAATTAATCAATTCATTCATACATGTCATACTTAATAGGTAGATATCCCTGAAATCTGTACTTCTCATATCTGCTTCATCAAAAGTCTTTTATTTTCCTGTTTAATTTTAATTTGCAAAATCAGTTGAAACAAAACCCAAAGTTTATTTTCTTCCCTAACCAGTGTTTCGAGAACCTATGTTTTAGTACTTTAAGATTTTTTCGTTATTTCTTCCCCATGGGATTCGATAATTTATTTGCGGCTTTATTATTAGCTTTGCTAACTCGCTAGTAAAATAATTTTGCGATCAATAGGATTTCTTAAAACAAACATTTAATTCATGTGAGAAGTGGGAACTCATGCGTAAACGTCTACATGTGTAGCTTGCGTATTGAGTTTTCATAAGTTCTCTAGGGATTGAATTAAATGAGTTTTAAAAAATGCATGTGGATTCTGAGATTATTTGTCTTTGGATTGATTGTGAATGCTTGCTGATTTAATTGGGTGCTAGAATTCCTAGCATATTCCTTGCAGCATTTACTTATGTTTCTAATCGAGAAATATCTCCCAGCACTTATTGAGGGGAAATTTTATTAAAATCAATCCTGCTAGAACTAAGTTGGATAAACTCTGAGTTAGATTGCTAGAATAGCTCTATTAGTTAGAAATTTTTGTAAACTCATAAAATTTTCCTCTTAGATTCAGCAAGTGATAGTAAGCTTTGATCGCACCAAAAAGGGGGAAATTGTTTGGAATTATTCGCGAATTCCTCCCTTAGATTAAAATTGTAAAAGGTTTTGTTGAATCAAAGCCTTAGTAGATTGGTCGGTCATTGCTGAATTCTAACATAGTCTAGCAATTATTATGTAATGTCCTGTTTAGGAAAAATTATCGAGTTGTAATAGATTAGGAAGTGCTTGAGAAGATTGCTGAAGGATTCAGCAAATGGAACGAAGAAAATCAATTCAAGCAACTTTGGGATTCTAGAAGAGTTCTCAGCAGATGGTAGCTGCTAGAGACAACAACAGACGAGAATGACTGCTAGAGATGTTAGTGATCAAATGCTAAGAAGATTGATTGCTAAGGCATTAGCAACCATATGCTAAGGAAGAGACTACTAGGAATCTTACTCAGCAGTCAGAAGCAAGAGTAGCAGAATGCTAAAGGAGATAGCACTCGCTAGCATACAAGCAGATTGCTAAGTAATAGCAATCAGCAGTCAAGACCTAAATGCTGAAATACGCATCTGCTGAAGGAGTCAGCAGATCGGAGAGCAGATTACTAGAAGAGCGTAGCAATCAAAAGGCTTAGCAGATCGTTCCAGCATTCTCTGAGAATGCTAAGCAAGGATTATACATAGCAACTATCGCTAATACTACCGTTCTGACAAAAGTACAAGCAAAGGACAAAAGCTTTCGTGAAGTAGGTCAGAAAGTACTGTACGACGCCGGAAAGGACGGATAAAGTCGAAGCTCTTTTGGACAAAGAAGCCGTTGTGTCTAACGTTTATAGAGATTCAAAGTTTGAATCCCCAGGTATAAAAGACGAAGTCCAAACAGAGAGATGACTACTGCTTAACCACTGCTTCGATTCACTCACGAACTAAGGAACCTCAACCACATCTGAAAAGACATTTACTGTGAGATTCCTTTGACAAGCGAAAAGTGAGAAAGTAGTCAGTTGAGAGCACGAGACTTAAAGAATTCAAAGCTCTCAACAATTGTAGTGTCCCCCACTTGAAGATCTGACACTACATTGAAGAGATTCCTTAACTTAGTCCAAGAATCCAATCATTGTGATACCTTCCATCCTAGGAAGCATCCAGTAGTCACATCTCTGAAAAGAGATTGACTCCGACGGGCTTTTGCCAAAACCAGACAAGTTCGGAGAGAACTATAAAACCTCCATTACAGCGAAGGACAAGTTTTACGAAGGTGCGCCCTTGACTTGGCCAGAGCTGCTGACTAGAAGATTGAAGCATCGGAGGATAGCTTTGTAGTGGCTAGGTCAAAGGCTCACTACCTGCTACAAGTGTTTGACGATTCCTTGTACTTCAAATATCTTTTTAGTGAATTCTCAGCGATACGGCTGAGGAGTGGGCGTAGATCTATTAGATCGAACCACTATAAATCTTGTGTGCATTACTATTTTATTACTTACTGTTTGTGTGTTGTGATTTGAAACCTAGCAACGATAGTTGCTAGAGCATATACATGTAAGAAACCCTAAGTACGACTTCGAGCTAAACATTTTTAACAAGAACATAAGTGCAAGATAATCTTTAATCTTCCGCTGCATTCGTGTGTTTCTTGTTTGCTATTCACCACGACGACTCTGATCTGGGACCAACAAGTGGTATCAGAGTCAGGTTGGTTGAACGATCGACTGCTTCTGAGTCGCTTTAAGACCAGATCTGTGTTCTTTCCTTGCACTGGTATTTTGTTCTTTTGTTGCTCTAGCTCTGGAACTCTAAG
Organism: Plectranthus barbatus; assembly: GCA_026898455.1. Classification (NCBI taxonomy): domain Eukaryota; kingdom Viridiplantae; phylum Streptophyta; class Magnoliopsida; order Lamiales; family Lamiaceae; genus Plectranthus; species Plectranthus barbatus. The sequence goes on from JAPKLW010000300.1 coordinate 306,233, forward strand.
ATTGTCAAGATGAATCATACCTTGCCAAAGTATACCAAGGAGAAGTTCAATTCATGGCAGAAGATGACCACTATCCAGCTCCAGAGCATACATCCAGAGATGGTGGATGTTCTCACCAAAGGTCCCATAAAGATAATGAAGATCAACCCCTTCGTCGGTCCAGTTGCTGAAGGTCAACCGAGACCTCGCAGATGATCGAGAAGAAGTTTGATGAATATACAACGGAGGACAATAAGAGATCTCAGTTGGAGCACTTAGCAAAGAAGCTAATCCTTGACTCTTTGCCGCCGTTAATGGCAGACAAAGCATTAGACTTTGATACGGCCAAGCAAATGTGGGATTATGTATGCGAATCTTCCCAGGAGACCGACCAGATGAAGCGCAACAAGCTCCAGGTAGCTGTTGATAAGTATGAATCTTTCTCTATGTATGCAGGCGAAACCATCCAAGCTATGGAAGAAAGATTCAACACCATTGTCGGAGAGCTCCGGAATCTGGGCAAGACATATGATAATGGAGAGATGAATAACAAGATCATCTCAAAGCTCTTTCCATGAGAGGACTGGTTCGTGAAGATGACGAGCCTGAGCGAGAAAGACCTTAGCCAAATGTCCACATCTGAGGTATTTGCTCAACTCAAAACTCACGAGTTTATTATACATCAATCAAAGAAGAACGAAGCCGCTGCTGCGAAAACTTCGTCAACAAATGTTGTACCCCCGGAGGATCTAGCATTCTTTGTGAAAATAGATGCTGGAAAATGGAAGACAAAGAAGCCCTTCTGCACTCATGAGAGATCTTGTCACACCCCAGCCTCCACGAAAGGAGCCGGTCCACCGAGGTGAGACTAGTGAAATAAAAATTGATTATCAAATGAATTAACAACACAGAATGTAGACCAATTTCAACAAAGCCTGGTATCAACTAGAATAATATCAACGAGAAAGAATAACATATACCAGACTAAACTATATGTTTAGCGAATCAACAGAGTATTGTCAGACCAAAAGAGTATAGCTTTCAGATACAAACAAAACCATACACAATACTCCTGTCATAATTTACAACATGTACATAGAGACAGGTAACAGAGTGCGCAAAAGGATCATAAAAGAAAACATATATGGAGATATGTAATCTGAATCATATTACATTATTTACAAACAAAAGTTTAGCTCAGCTCAGCTGCCTCCATCTTCGCCCCTACTCAACCTGCATGTTTAGAAATACACACAGGGCTAAGTACATTGTACCCAGTGGACACATTGCCAAATCGTACATATATAAGACTGGCATGCCAACTCACACAGCAACACATGAGCTTTTGCTTTAAAATGGACTCATATGCTACAAAACATTTCTTCATAACTGCGCAGTTTAACTCAACCCATACATTCACTATCTGTTTAAAGGGTGTGATCAGGAAGCAGGCCTACTTCCATGATCACAGTGTCCAGCCTATTTGGTAAGACCTTTCTCTCACCAGGTCTGGCACCAAGTGCACTAATCTCGGCTCTCGTAGAGTCATCGAGATCCGATCGTTCCTATTACCTTAAAATTCAAAATGTTTAAGGCTCTGGCCGTATTCCCCGGCTCAGATTTCTACATACTCTCTGACCGCCTTTCCGGTTCAGAGGACATATAGGAAATGCAGAAAAATATTTAGGCATGCTCAATCATTTAAAAACAAAACACATTTTCATTTCGTAAACAATTTCAAGACACATTTTTTTTTATTTGTAATAAGAAAGCCCACCTTTATTTTGCAGTTGGCTAAGTATGAACAACTCCCCGCCTATTTCTTGTAATTCCCGTTACCTTCAATAATTAAGAATATACATATTTATTTCAGAGTTAAGAATTTTATTAATGTTAGTACAATAACAACAAGAATAATTATATGAATAGTTTATCGAGGTTAACATAAAATACATTAATGATTGTATACTATAATTCACACTTGTCTCATTGTTTGTTAAGGTTGGATTTATATGATTAATTTATTAATTCCCATCTTTATTAAAAATGCTAAACTTAAATAATCAAATAAATAAATTAATTTATTAAGCGCAGCTCAAGGGGTTTGAACCCCAACAACCTAACCTAATCTCAATATTCTCACAAAACCTAGGTAAATTAAAATATGCTAACTACATCAAAAGCGCCGCACACAAAAATTATATTCTAGTGTATCTGCAGCATGCAAGCATTTGCCACCCTGATCACTAACCCACTTGAGATTGTTCAATTCAATTCTGGATAAAAATTTATTTAGTTCTGAACATGCTTTGTTCCATTTCATTTCATTTTTTTTATAGTATCAAAGTGAATACCATTTTCTTTTCTTCCTTTTTCCTGCACTATTTTAAATTACTTCCAATCAATCGCAGTGTCAGTTTCTGCTACCTATTTATATTTTCTTGCAAATATCAACATGTTTATAAATCTACCAAAATAATAAATTATAATTAATAATACAAGTAAAATATAGAAATTGACCTTTCCAAATTATGAATTACACTATTTCCTTCTTTGTTTTCCTTGACTCGACTCCCTCTTCCTTCGTTTCCTGTCTTGTTCTTTTCTTTTGTCCTTTTTTTCTTCTTAATTTTATTCCCTTCCGATTCGATACATACTTAGTGTATATATTTTTTTGTGTGTAATGATTAGGATTCTTTCCACCTAATTTTATTTCTTTTTTTTTTTAATAAATGATAATGCATTTGATAATTGCATGCGTGCCATCTGGAAGTACTATTCTTATCACTTATCCTTCATCATTTAATAAGGACATAAGTTTAAATATTTTACTTTATTATTATAATTATCTCTTCTTTATATATATATATATATATATATATATATATATATATATATATATATAATGAGAGATAATATGTATATAACATCACAAATGTTTTTAAATTAGACTATGAGTACACACTTAGTTAAATTATTTACTTCTTTTTTTTTACTGCTATTTATATTGCTAATTAAATAAATCGATAATAATAAGAAATAAAATGGATAATAATAATAAATAAATTTAATGGATATTACAGATCTGCTCCCGCTTCTCCAACAAAGGAGGTTATTCCATCCTCTAGCTCGCAGCCTGAAGATCAGTGAGCTAGAAGAGCAAATGCGGAAGCTTCAGAAGCTAATGCTGGAAGCCAAAGCTGAGAAAGAAGTAAAAGAAGCCAAGTTTACTTCATCATCCTCTCGTTCCATAGAGAGAAAACCTAGGACATGCTTTGAATGAAATTCTCCAGATCATCTTAAGCATGAATGTCCAAGGGTAAGTCAGGAAGAAAGAGAGCGCCTCAAACAAAGGTTTGAGAGAAGAGCTGTACGAGCGGTCACCAGAGCATTGCTGACCAGGACCGAAGTGCTAGACATTCCTGACAATGAGGAAGAGTATTATTCCTCGGAGGAAGATGATGATGAAGCCCTGCTGGTCTTGATGGCCGATATTGTTGAAGATCAGTTTGCTGATACTGATGCTGAGCAGAGTGCTGAATCGGCTCTAGCAGTCGATGCGCATGAGGTACAATCTACTAGCATTTCTAGCTTAGCAATCATGTACGAATCGGAGGAATCTTTTCTAGATTCTGAGGATGATTATCTCATGAAGCTTTCTATTGAATTTTCAAAGATGTATGAGATAAATAATGCTATCGTTGGAGAGAATACCTTACTAAAACTAAAAGTTACATCTTTGACCGAGGAAGTCGAAAGACTAAGGTCTGAAAGTGAGGATTTTTTGAAACTTAAAGCTGATTACTCCAAGCTTTCTGAAAATTTTCAAAATCTTGAAAAGGAGAATCTTGCTTTAAAGAGTAAACCTAAAGAGGAATGTATATGTGCTTACACATCCAGCAAGGCAGTTCTTAGTGCCATTGTGAGTCAACAAAGGAAACATTCTGATAAATCAGGATTAGGCCTTGGTTGTGTTGAAGCAAAATCCTCTAAGGAAGCCTTGAATAAGAATGCTGAATTTTCTAAGCAGAGAAAGATTTTATTCGTCTCTGCTGGAAAATTCAATGTTGACAAAGGTAAAGGAAAGGTAAATGCTAAGTCGTCAATTGCTAATCAGACAAATTAGCGTAGCAAGCATGCTTCTGCTGGATCTCAGCATAATGCAGAAAGGATGCCTGCTAGGCATACTAGTGCTAGATCTCAGCAGAGTAACCAGAGAGTGCCTGCTAAGCATACATCTGTTGGATCTCAGCATAGTACCCAGAAGATGTCTGCTAGACCACACTCAGCAGTGCCAAGGAGGAATGCTGAGCATTATATTTCAAATGTTAGGATAACATATCCTTCCTTCACTAAGGGCAAGCAGGTAGCATACCATGTTGTAATACCACAGTACTCTAAGTGCACGCCATATAGGAAGAATACCTATGTGAGGCCTGAGTCCAATCATTTTCCATTTCAAATTACTAGGAAGGCTAAGCACACAACTCCACCTAGATCTAATTATGCGAAGCATGCTTATCCAAAGGTTGAGAAAGGTGTGAAGGGTGATATCAAGAAGAAAGTAATAAAAATCACCAAGATGTGGGTTCTAAAAGGAACCATGATCCACGCTAATCCTGCAGGACCCGATGCTAAGCAGGTACCTAAATCAATGTGCTGATTGTTTTGCAGGAACAAGATCTAAGAGCTAAGACATCAAGTATGTCAAATGAGTGGATCCTAGATAGCGGCTGTTTAGCACACATGACGGGGGATGAAGAGATGTTCTCAGATATTCAAAGAATCTATGGCCCCACAGTCATGTTTGGTGACAACAGCAAAGGCAGAGTGATTGGGAGAGGATGCATAGAGAGAAATGGACTAAGGATTATCAATGTAGCGCTCGTATCCAATCTTAAACACAACCTGCTAAGCATAAGCCAACTATGTGAAAATAGGTACACCATTTCTTTCATTAATACCGGTTGTTCAATTGCTGACAATACTACAGGTGAAGTAAAGCTTAGAGGCATCCGCAAGGGTGACCAATATATTGTTGATTGGCAAAGTGGCCAGCAACACTCTTGTTTTGTAGCATTGAACATGGAAGAAACCAATTGGCTATGGCATAAGAGGTTGACTCACCTGAATTTCAAGACCATCAACCACCTAGCCAAGCACAAGCTTGTTGAGGGATTGTCTGCTGAGACTTTCTGAAAGGAAGGTGTGTGCAAAGCTTGCCAGCAAGGGAAGCAGACCAAGCATCCTTCAGATCAAACCCGGAGAAGGCCACTTCAGAAAGAATCCTAGAGCTCTTGCATATGGATTTATTTGGCCCAGTCACTCCAGCCACTGTAAGTAAAAAGGTCTATACACTTGTGGTTGTTGATGATTTTTCCAAGTATACATGGGTTCGTTTGCTGAGAACCAAAGACGAAGTCAAGCTCATCCTTCCAGAGCTAATTCTCAAGGAGCATAATAACAAAGAAGTTACAGTTGAGAGGATTACATTTGACAACGGGACCGAGTTCTGCAATGGGATTTTGATGGATTTTTGCGTCGAAGCTGGTATCGGGCATGAGAAATCCACTGCTAGGACTCCGCAGCAGAATGGTCTAGCAGAAAGAAGGAACATGACCTTGAAGGAAGTTGTGCGGTCAATGCTAGCCGATTCCGGTCTAAGTGGAAAATATTGGGGCGAAGCAGTCATGACAGCTTGCTATACACAGAATAAGAGCGCAATCAATGGCAGATTCAATAAGACTCCTTATGAAGTGTACAATGGTCGTAAGCCTTCTATTACTCATCTTCGTGCTTTTGGTTCGACATGTTATATTCATAACAATGGGAAGTCAAAGCTTAACACTTTTTCGCCTAAGTCTGATGAAGGTGTGTTCCTGGGATATGGACATCCATCTTACAAAGGTTATAGAGTGTTAAACAAGACAACTCAAGTTGTGGAAATAACATGCAATGTTATTTTTTATGAGTCTACCTTAGTGCGTAGAGTTATAAGAGAGAAAGAGAATAGCAATCATGAGGCTAATGATGTCCATGGTCAATCGATCTTGAATTCTTTCGAAAATATGAAGATTGAGGACTAAGTCTATGAGTGATTGCAATCCAATCCAGACGCACTCAGCAGGTGACCAGACTGCTAACCAGGCCGATGATGCTAATGATCATGCTGAGGCCACCCCACCAATTTATCTTAATGATAATTTAGATATTTTAGGATCCATTGACGGAGAAGATTAAGAAATACCAAATCCAGCAGGAGACGCTGAAGGAGGTTTAGTCGTTGTTGAAGACGTTCCCAAAGAAGATGCTGAGCATTTGGATGCTGAAGTTCCCGCTGCTGAAATTCCAGATGCTGATGTTCTGAATGCTGAGATTCCTGTTGCTGAGTTACCGAATGCTGAGGTGCCAGATGCTGAATCCCAGACGATTGCTGAGGAGAATGTTCTAGCAGAGAGAATTCAGCAGGTGAAGCTAGCAATGCGACCCCAGCAATCCAAGACCAAGATGGCTACGAGATCACCCCCTAGATGTTGTGTTTGATGATGTCAATGATCCAGTCAGGACGCGACAAGGCAATGCTATGTTAGCGTGCTACATTTCCCATGAAGAGCCTACGAAGATTGAAGAGGCTTTACAATCTCCAGATTGGGTGAATGCTATGTAAGAGGAGCTTGCTGAGTTCACGCGCAATCATGTTTGGGATTTGGTGGATAGACCCGAACATCAAAGCGTCATTGGGACGAAATGGGTTTTCAAGAACAAGAAAGATTAGTCAGGACATGTCGTTTGAAATAAAGCTCGTCTAGTAGCAAAGGGCTATAGAAAATTCAAAGGAATAGATTACGATGAGACGTTTGCTCTGGTCGCCCGATTGGAAGCAATATGGTTATTCCTTACATATGCTGCACATCATGAGTTCTCTGTGATGCAAATGGACGTGAAGAGTGCCTTTCTAAATGGTGAGCTCAAGGAAGAGGTCTACGTTGAGCAACCACCAAGCTTCGAACAAGGAAACCAAGTTTACAGGCTAAGGAAAGCCTTATATGGTTTGAAGCAAGCACCGAGAGCGTGGTATGAAACATTGTCAAAGTTCTTGCTAGACAATGGCTTCAAGAAAGGGAAAATCGATCAGACTCTCTTTCGCATCAAGGATGAAGGAAGTATCTTACTTGTGCAGATATATGTCGATGGCATTATCTTTGGCTCTAAGAATCAACACTTATGTGATAAGTTTTCAGAGTTGATGCAAAGTAACTTCCAAATGAGTATGATGGGAAAGATGTCCTACTTTCTCGGATTGCAAGTATAGCAATCAAGTGATGGAATCTTCATTCACCAGAGGAAGTACACTCGCGATCTGATTGCTAAGTATTGTGAGCTTAATGATTCCAATAAGCACAAGCTGCCAGATAAGCATTGATGAAGGAGGAGAACCTGTGAATCCTACATTATATAGAGGTATCATCGGATCTTTGATTTATATAACAGCTAGCAGACCAGATATTTCTTATTCTGTTGGTGTATGCGCGAGATATCAAGCAAATCCGAAGAAGTCACATTTAGATATTGCTAAGAGGATTATTCGATACCTCAAGTGTACCGAGGTTCTAGGAATTTGGTATCCAAGGTCTGATGGGCTAGCACTTAGTGGTTATTCAAATTCAGACTTTGGAGGGTGCAAGATTGATCGAAAGAGCACCAATGGGACATGTCAATTCCTTAGACATAAGCTGATTAGTTGGTTTAGCAAGAAGCAGCACTCTATGGCTACATCTACAATCGAAGCAGAATATGTAGCAGCCGCAAGTTCTTGTGCTCAAATCTTGTGGATTCGGCAGCAATTGCAAGATTATGACATTCCTCCTGAATGTGTGCCAATCTATTGCAGCAACAATAGTGCTATGTGCATAACGAAAAACCCCATTCATCATTCAAGGACGAAGCATATTGATATCCGACGTCACTTCATTCGAGATAATCAAGAGAAGAAGGATATTGATGTTCAATACATATGCACTAAAGATCAGCTAGCAGATATCTTCACGAAGCTGCTTGCTGAGGCCCGATTCAAAGAGCTATGTTTAAAGTTAGGCCTCATGGAGCTAGAAGATGTTGTGGATGAATGAGTTTTTAATTCTCATTCTTTCTGGATTTCTTGGATTTTCGGAGATGAAGGAGATAAACGTATCCAAGCTTATGTTTTTGAGTTGCTAGTTTTGTTGCTGAGATATGTTGCTAAGCATAGGAATGTTGAGTCCAAGCTCTCAGCATTTCGTCATATTGCTATGATTTAATATTCATCAATGGGACAGACGGTTGCTAACAATTGAATGCTGAGTCCAAGCTCTCAGCAGGTCATATGTTTGCTAAGAATTTCCAATGCTAGCAGATTGTTGAGTTCTAGCTCTCAGCAGTCTCCGGAAATCAAAGAGGGAAGTTTTTGAATTTGAAATGATGTGTCCGACATGGTGCATTTAATGCATGCAACTGGCTGCGTCAAACCAGGAAGCGACACGTCAACCGCACTCGAGTTCATAGGGGCGTGGGCTACCATACGAAAGGTTTCACCAATCCTGAACCGTTGATTGAATTTGAAAAGGTGTTTCCCCAGCCGTTGGATCGTTACTCAGAAGGTATAAACATCTCACTTTGTTCAACATTAAAACCTTCTACACTCTGAGTATTTGAATCCCTAGAATTTCTAAGCCTTCCAAACACTCCCGAATTCTCCCAACTTAGAAATCCTTCAATATGTCTGCTAATCCTGAATCTCCTCAACAATTTGAATCTCATACACACACTGATACATCCGATTCCTCTACAGAATATGGATTCCCCATCCATTCCCTCAATATCGATGTGACTCTCCACGAGCAGTGGGCACCGGAATATACAGGGATTGTCAAGAAAGAAGACGTAGAAGATGATATCCCATATGGTCAACTGGTGACTCTAGCTAGGAAGAAGGAACAGTTAGGCTTATCCAACAATCAGAGGAGGGCGACGCAAATTATGAAAGACCGCATTCTATACACTCATCTCGCTGCACTTCAGTTTCCAGATTGGATAATGGAAGCCCTAGCCAAGGCAGGGGTCCTTCACTACTTGTCAGCAGAACCATTGTGGTTCCACCCACACATGGTTTCTGAGTTCCACGCGCGAGCCGTAGTAGATGAGGCCACCCAGAAGTCCTTCAAGACTTCGATTTTTGGCACAATTTTGGAGGTGAATGCTGATATTCTTGCTGCTAAGTTTGAGCTTCCCAACAAAGGTGAGCGTATTGCTACATACAAAGTCAATGACCTCGAAGAAATGGAGAAGAGATGGAAAGCCTGGAAGAAGCCAGAATTGGTGAAGTATCATAAGGGAAAGCTGATAACCTTCAAGGTTGCTACTCCAATCAACCAACTCAAGGATGAGTACAAGACTCTTGCTGAGCTGGTAATCAAGATGTTCCAGTGTGATGCTGGTTCATACTTTGAATTGTCGGTGAAGAAGTATGCAGTAATGATGGCGTTGGTGGATAAAGTGGAAGGTAATTGGGCAGCATTCTTCTATGGGAGATGGTTGGAGCACGCCAAGAAGAACGTGAAGATCAAGGAGGAAGGAGTATTCATATCCAATGTGAATTTTGGATTGAAGATTAGCAAATTTATCGAGATGTTCTTCCACAAGAAGAGACTTGACAGAGGAGAAAAGTTGTTGCCTACAGACTTCATTCCGATGACGAAGAAAGCACCAACCCCTACTGATCCTACCCAATCTATCATTCTGAAGGGTAAGACAAACGTTGACAAGAAGATTCCTACCTCTCCGGAGGAGCCCCATCCAGGCGACTTAGCATTCCAGAGATTGGAGCATGCGATTACCATGACTTCTGAAGAGATTGCAGCAGCCTAGAAAGCTGCTGAGATAGAGAAGTGCTTCCAGGATCTCGATGAGATCGAGAAGCTGGGCAATCTCCCTGCTGAGCAGATTGAGGAGATCTTTGCCAAGAAGCAAGCTGAGCAACCGGCTCAAGCTTTGGGTCATCTTACGGTTGCTATACCCAAGAGGAAGCGCACAGATGTGGCTTCACCAAAAAATAAGAGGACAAGGCGGAGGTTGGTGAAGAACTCCGAGAAAGAAGAGAAGAAAGTTCCTAAGCAGACTCCAGCTGTGAAGATAGCGGGGAAGGAGCCGGAGACTCCAGTAGGTGAGGAACCTGGAAAGGTTAGCCCGCTCTCTTCCAAACCCCTGTCTATGCGATTGAAAGCATTAAGAGAACGGAAAAGGAAGAGGCAAGCTGAGAGAAAGGAGAAGGAGAAGAAAACATATAAGAAAGTAATGCAGGAGATTACCTTCGATGCAAGGGATCAGAACTTTGAACAGGTAAACAAGGCTACTGAGGAGCGTGCTGCAAAGAAGGCTGTTGATCAGCAAGCAGCCAGGGAAGCTGCTGCATTGATAGCACGAGCTGTTGAAGATGCCCAAAGGCTAGCAGCTGCTGCTGCTAAGAAAGGGAAGGAAAAGGTGGTTCCGGACGTTCCCACTCCCGTAGTAGCAGAAGAGATAGTGATTGAGCAGGAGGCCATGACCGATCAAGACTTCGAAAGGTTAATGGAGACCGGAGCTTTTGATGCTCCAGACCGCCCTCAAGGAGGAGTATTGATAAAGGAGCCTGTTGTTGAGCAAGGAGAAGACAGCAGTGATGAAGAGGTCATGTTTGATGAAGCTTCTGGCTCGGGATGGAATGCTGAGCCCGATGCTAGCACATCTGTAGGAGTTGAAGAGGCGAATGTTGAGGCAAGGCCTAGCATAGAGGTTCCTACTGAGGTAAAGCCTAGCACGGAGATACCTGCTGAGGCAAGGCCAAGCACCGATACGCCTGTTGAAGCAAGGAATGAAGGGTTTGTTGAACAACATCAATCATTCTTAGCCTCATGCTTTTCTGACTCCGATTCCGATGGAGAATCCGAGGATGTATATGATGCTCGATTTCTGATGAAGGTCCCCACCGGCAACAACGAGCTACTCCGCGTACCTTTTAAAGGATTGTCAGGGCACCGATTCAACTTGCGAAGGATAGCTCAATGGTGTGCACCTGTCTTCCTAGAGGAAAAGGTAAATTTTGATCTCCTTTCCATGCTCTCTGAGATAGAGGAGTTTGTGTTGGCTGAAGTTGAAAGAGACATAGCCAATGTCTTCTATGCTGAGCTTGATGAGAGCACACCGGAAGGCAAGTCCTTGAGCGAGGAGCAGCTGAGATGGAAGAAATTTGACTATATGATGCACCAGCTTTGTTTTGAGGAGAGGATGCTGGTGATCAAAACGAAAGGTTTGAATTTTTGGAGGCAAGAAGAAAAGTGGCCCAATGACTGGATAGACCAAGTGCCAGGGTCTAAACAATTTTCTAATAAACAAGTCATGGCAAGGCTGCAAGCAATTCGTGCTCACAGGCTGTTCAACACATCCACATCTTTGCCTAAGTCTACATTCGCTCTAGATGGGTACTTTGATGGCAGGATTGAGCTATCAAAGCGCCAAGCACGAGCAGCTGCTGAATACCATAGGCGCCAGGCAGAGTACGAGGCTATAAAGAGGGAAATGCTAATGACCAGGATGGCTGCTATTGCTGTTGAGCTTGAGGAAGCAGAATTGAGCGCTAAAGATAAAATGCTTGTTCTGTTTCTCTCAACATCCTTGATGTAATACAAGCGGCTCAAGCAGAGGAGGCCAAAGCTGCTGAGACTGCTCAGATCATGGATGCTGCCAAGCGAATAATAGATGAGGAGGCTCGCTACTTGGATGCCCAAGCTGAAATAGCTAAAGCCAAGCGCGCAACCATATTCTTATTTGCTGAAGAAGCTTGCTACTCAGATGCTCAAGGAGAGATTATCAAAGCCATGGAGGAAGCAGAGTGCTTAGTCGAAGAGGAATCTATCTACTTAGCTGCCTATGGTGATGAAAATGTTGTGATGGATGAAGATGCCACTGCTGGAAGTCGAGAACTTGTGATAGTTACAACTTCTTCTTTCGATGCTACTCCAGTAAGTTCTCACTACTTTCACTCCTTCGTGAATTCTGCTGTTCAATTTGCGGTGCAAAATGCCCTATCCACCATAAATGAGCAAGTGGCGGAGGAGGCGGCTGGAATAAGGAGGGAAGTTGAAGAAGTAAGGAGTGAAGTATCCGAGGTTCGAGCAGAAGTTGCTGAGGTTAAAGCAAATGTTTCTGAAGTGAAGTCCAATGTTGATGTACTGAAAGATGAAGTTGCTAAATCCCAGCAGCAGATGGTGCAAACTGTGAATTCTTTTTCCTCCACCTTTTTGGCTACTCTCAAAGAGAGGGAAGAAAGGAGGCTTGCTGAATTAGAGCAGAGGAAGAAGGAAGAAGAAGCACTTGTTGCGGTTGCAGAAGAGTGCAGACTTGCTCTGGAAGAGCTAAAGAAGAAAGAATTGGATCTCAAGATCAAAATGCTGGAAATGGAGAACGAGAAGGTTGCTAAACAGCTGGATAGAGAAGTCAAGGAGAGGGAAGCTAGCAACGCTTATCTCGAGAAGTGCATGCAGCTAACAATGAACAAATTTGATGAGTATGACAAAGGGAAGAAGCCTGCTCCTGATTCTTAAATTTCTTATCTTAGCAAACCTTCTGTAACATTTCTTTTTGATCTTTTCTAGTTTCATTGTACTTGTAACGATCACTCATATAAATGAAACTGGATCAGATTTAGACAATTTCTCATTGTCCACTTCTGAATTTTCCTTGTGTCTTAGTTGATATACACTATCTGTGTATTCAACAAAATGCATGTGGATGCTGAGATTATGTGTCTTTGAATTGATTGTGAATGCTTGATGATTTAATAAGGTGCTAGAATTCCTAGCATATTCCTTGCAGCATTTACTTATGTTTTTAATCAAGAAATATCTCCCAACACTTATTGAGGGGGAATTTTATTAAAATCAATCCTGCTAGAACTAAGTTGGATAAACTCTAAGTAAGATTGCTAGAATGGCTCTATTACTTAGAAATTTTTGTAAACTCAGAAATTTTTCCTCTTAGATTCTGCAAGTGATAGTAAGCTTTGACCGCACCAAAAAGGGGGAAAATGTTGGGAATTATTCGTGAATTCCTCCCTTAGATTAAAATTGTAAAAGGTTTTGTTGAATCAAAGCCTTAGTAGATTGGTCGATCATTGTTGATTTCTAGCATAGTCTAGCAACTCTTATGTAATGTCCTGTTTAGGAAAAATATCGAGTTATAATAGATTAGGAAGTGCTTGAGAAGATTGCTGAAGGATTCAGCAAATGGAACGAAGAAAATCAATTAAAGCAACTTCGTGATGCTAAAAGAGTTCTCAGCAGATGGTAGCTTCTAGAGACAACAGCAGACGGGAATGACAGCTAGAGATGTTTGTGGTCAAGTGCTAAGAAGATTGATTGCTAAGGCATTAGCAACCATATGCTAAGGAAGAGACTGCTAGGAATCTTACTCAGCAGTCAGAAGCAAGAGTAGCAGAATGCTAAAGGAGATAGCACTCGCTAGCATACAAGCAGATTGCTAAGTAATAGCAATCAGCAGTCAAGACCGAAATGCTGAAATACGCATCTGCTGAAGGAGTCAGCAGATCGGAGAGCAGATTGCTAGAAGAGCGTAGCAATCAAAAGGCTTAGCAGATCGTTCCAGCATTCTCTGAGAATGCTAAGCAAGAATTATATATAGCAACGATCACTAATACTACCGTTCTAACTAAAGTACAAGCAAAGGACAAAAGCTTTCCTAAAGTAGGTCGGAAATTACTATACCACATCGGAAAGGACGGATAAAGTCGAAGCTCTTTTGGACAAAGAAGCCGTTGTGTCTAACGGGTATAGAGATTCAAAGTTTGAATCCCCAGGTATAAAAGACGAAGTCCAAACAGAGAGATGACTACTGCTTAACCACTGCTTCGATTCACTCACAAACTAAGGAACCTCAACCACATCTGAAAAGACATTTACTGTGAGATTCCTTTGACAAGCGAAAAGTGAGAAAGTAGTCAGTTGAGAGCACGAGACTTAAAGCATTCAAAGCTCTCAACAACCGTAGTGTCCCCCACTTGAAGATGTGACACTACATTGAAGAGATTCCTTGACTTAGTTCAAGAATACAATCATTAGGATACCTTCCATCCTAGAAAGCATCCAGCAGTCACATCTCTGAAAAGAGATTGACTCCGACGAGCTTTTGCCAAAACCAGGCAAGTTCGGAGAGAACTATAAAACCTCCATTACAGCGAAGGACAAGTTTTACGAAGGTGCGCCCTTGACTTGGCCGGAGCTGCTGACTAGAAGATTGAAGCATCGGAGGATAGCTTTGTAGTGGCTAGGTCAAAGGTTCACTACCTGCTACAAGTGTTCGGCGATTCCTTGTACTTCAAATATCTTTTTAGTGAATTCTCAGCGATACGGCTGAGGAGTGGATGTAGATCTATTAGATCGAACCACTATAAATCTTGTGTGCATTACTGTTTAATTACTTACTGTTTGTGTGTTGTGATTTGAAACCTAGCAACGATAGTTGCTAGAGCATATACCTGTAAGAAACCCTAACTACGACTTCGAGCTAAACATTTTTAACAAGAACATAAGTGCAAGATAATCTTTGATCTTCCGCTGCATTCGTGTGCTATTCACCACGACGACTCTGATCTGGGACTAACAATAGGAGCATGCTAGGATTAATCATAGGCATAGCAATTTATTTTTGATATTCCAGTTATCGATCTTGGCAAACGGATTAAGTGGTTCAGTTCACAAATTCCTTCATTCACTTCCTCTTCTTGATTAACATTCTCATTCTTCTCTTCACCTTTCTCATTTGATTCATCTTCCACCACCTTTTGCTCTTCACCACTCTCCACTTTTTCCTCCTTAGGAGTCATCACCAAGATGTGTTCCTTATCTCCTCGCTCTCATTCACAACATTGCAACTTTTCTTTTGAGTGGCTTCCGTGTCACTTGGAAACTTCCCAGCTTGATGCTTTCCACTCAATTGCTTAGCTATCAAAGAGATTTGTTTTTGAATCTTTGCCAACATCCCATCGTATTTTTCAAATCTCTTATCAATCTTCTCATTCAGATTCCTCCTTGCATCGTGGTTCTCATTCTGATTACTACCTCCTCCCATGTATCCTCCATGTGAACTTCCCCCGACATTATCCATTTTCATTAGTGGATTCAACGCATTGTTCGAATTAGCATAGGAGTAATTAGGGTGGAACTGGTTTGAAGGGTGATAATACATGTTCCCCGAGCATGCATCTTCCCTTTTCACCAACATCATCTCATCCTTCCTTCCACTAGAGGTAGTAAGCATATCCAAGTTCTTTTGCATCATTGCAATTTGTTCTTTCAATTCCTCACTTTCATCTATCTCACCCACCGTCTTCACTGTTCAGTAATCTTCCTTTCTTTCGGCCATTGATAGCTATCTTCATCCATCTTTTCAATTGTTCTCCAAGCTTCTTCCTCCTCTTGGTCTAGAAATGAACCTCCCAAAGATGCGTCCATCATAACTTTGGTCTCGTAGTTGAGACCCCCATAGAATTGACAAATTTGTTGACTCCTCGACAAGCCATGTCTAGGACACCTTCGGATCAAATCTCGAAATCTATCCCATGCTTCATATAGCGATTCATTGTATCTTTTACCAAAAGAAGTGATATCAGCCATTTGCTTCAAGGGAAGGCTCGATGGTAAAAATTTGAAGAGAAATTTCTCTCGCAGCACCTCCCAAGAGGTTATACATCCCTTGTCCAACCCTTCAAACCAATGTCGCGCTCCATCCCAAAGAGAGAATGAATAAGTCTCATTCTTATGTGATCTTGCGGCACTTGGTTAATCTTGATTATGTCTGTTATCTCCAAGAATCAAAAGATATGCGCATTGGGATCCTCCGTAGGGTGGCCTCCATATTGGTTGTTATGAATCATTTGTACCAGTTGGGGCTTAATTTCAAACTGCGTTGCATTCACTCCCAAATGGAATCCCCCCATTGCTTGGTTTCCTTGTGGTCGGAACAAGTTTTGCAATGGCCTCCTCGGCTCATTCCTTTCATTAAAAGATGCTCTCATCTCTTCCATTTGCCTTTGTAATTCGTCCATCCTTTCTGTATCTTCTCTACGGTTCTCCATGTTGAACTCAACTCTCTTTACACTTATCTTCTTTGTTCTTCCAACAAACAAGTTTTGGACCTCGTGATCATGCACAAACTTAAAGAATCCACAAGCTCCAATCACTAATCAATCAAACTTCAATCAAACAAGCAAATAAACAAACACTTGGACTACAATCAACACAAGTTCACAAATATCTAGCAACCTACTAATTGAAGTCCCCGACAACGGCGCCAAAACTTGATGCCGCTAAAAATTCTATTAACAAAATCAACTAAATCTCTAGCGGATGCAAGAATAAAATATATATCCAGAATCTTGTTAATTCACTTGTTAAAGTACTAGTTACTTATGCGTTGAACTTATATCCAAGTTGATCAAGTCATTGAGTTTTTTAATTAAACTAGGCAATGAATTAAATCTATTCTATCTAACTATGCAATAATAACCAAACATGAATCTAAACTAACAATCATCACCATCATCCAACACAAACACAACCTCAATCAATCCAACAATAACTAGAACAAGCACAAATCAAATGATCTCATTAAAGGGAAAATTAGGATATTTGAAAGAACTTTGTAGTAAACAATTAAGGCCAATTGAATGATGCAAACACAAATTAATCTTCCTAGAGATGGTCAATCCACACTTAAGTGACTAATCCCCTTAGTATTGGTGAATTAATTGTTGATGAGTTAAGATTATCAAACCGTTACATTATCTAATCCTAACACACTCCCAAACGATCGTGGATAATTAACCTATATGCTTCCTCCAGACAGGGATTGGATCGAGACATATATAAGATCATGCTATTCACGACACTTCAATCCGTGTATTAGCTGCAATCTGAATGTCAAATTATCAATCAATTGACTCTTATCTACATTACATGAATGAGAACAAGATCTAGCATGTCTTAATCAGCAAGGAAGAGGTAAACAAGCAATCAATTGATCAAAATTACTCACCACATCATTCAATCCAATATCCTAATGAAATCTAGCTACTCATACCTTTAGTTTTGTTCAATTGAATAGAAAAGCAACACTTATCCATTACAAGGTAGAATTGAAATAGAAATTTCCCCAATTTGGATGATTTGGCCTTGATCTACTGTTGAATCTTCATGCCTTCACCAATTGCATGGAATTGGACTTGAATCCTCTTCAATTGATGGTTGGATGGAGTGGGAAGTCTTTTTTGGAGTGAAATAATCGCCACAAAATGCCCAAAGTTCCAAAAGTCTTTTCCAATTTTGATTTTCCACCTTTTATAGTTAGTAATCAAACCCAAATTTTGCTCGGGATCAATCTGTCTCGCCCGGGATGACCAAAACTGAAATTTCTAGAAAAATTGCTTGATCCTGCCCAGGACTCGTTTGGGTTCAGTCGAGATTTTCCTCTATAAGGCAAATCTCGACCAACCTCTATAGGGTTCGGTTGGTCTCAGCCACATAGAGGCAAATTTTGATCGAACCCAAATGGGTCTGGGCCGAGATTTGTCTTTTTTCACCCCTGCTGCTTGTCTCACTCTATCTGGGTCGAGATTTCCTTGGCTTATGCAAAATATGGGTCGAAATTTCATCAAAGGTTGGCAAAACTTTGAGATTTATGCTCATTTGCTCATCTACACAACTTGAAAGCAGCAAAACACGAAAACACAACAAAAACAAACAAAAACCTATGATATGTGGGTGAAATAAACGTAAGCAAACACTCAAATGCATCGATAAATTGGTAATTTCACACACATATCAATCTCCATGGGTAATGTTGCTCGTGTGTCTGCAGTAGCAGTTGGAGATGTTACATTATGCTTTCAAGACAATGTTTTGATTTTAATAGATATTTTGTATGTACCGGAGTTTCGACGAAACCTTATTTCTATTTCCATTTAATTAATAATGGGTTTTCAGTTATTTTTAATAATCTTATTTCTATCAATGGCAATAACGATGTTATCTATCGTGGGATACAGAAAGACTCTCTTTAAATCATAACTTGTTTGCATGAATCTTCCATAAATGCTGCATATAACTCATAATCATAAGAAGATGAAGTTTACATCTTCTAATGAGGATCTTACATATCTAGGGGTGACAATTCGTGCGGATTGGATCCTTATCGTGTCAATTCGTTATTGATCCGATCCGTTAAGGCCAAATCCATATCCGATCCATTAAGAAAAATCGAAATCTGTATCCATATCCAATCCGTTAAGCTCAAATTCGTATCCATACGAATCTGATCCGTATCAGTTAAGGATTCAATAAGTATCCAATCCGAATGATCCGTTATGGATCCAATCCGATAAAGATCCGATAAGAATCCGAATCGAATTAATTCAATATGAATCCATTTCAATAAACACAATTATAATCAAATAGATATTTGATAAGATAATACAAAATATTCATATTTGATTGTCCAAATCATGTGTTGGATAAATAAATAAAAATGCAACTTCATTTGAAACTAAAATTCTCAACTAAATATATCAAGATACATAGATAAATCTTAAATTCAAATACTAGTGGTCAAACTTGCTCATTTTTAAATACTGATCAATCCTTCACCTTAGTTGTCAATACTCCACTTACAATTTTGAGGGAGAGAAATATTAATTAAAACTTTAAGATTTATAACAAATAAAATAAATTATGATAAATATCTTTCATCTATCATGGTGAAATTGCAAGAGTCGAGACAATGAATGAGAATCTACAATACTTTCATCAACATTTAAATCTAAAATCTCACCAGTTAGTTAATCGATTGATACAACTTAATTAAAAACTTGAAGTTGAGAAAAAATAAAGTTATTAAATTTTGATAGTAGAAGAAAATAAATATTAAAAAATATAATGAATAGATAAATAAATACATTTTTTGGTGGTGAATTAAACAAATGGGACACAGACAATGAAAAACCAATATATTTGAGTTTTTGAAAGAACTCTAAATCTAAACTAATATATCAAAATCATTTAATTGATAGTTATATTTAAATAAATAAATAAATAATTTTATTAATTTATTAATGGATATTTGTATCCAATCCGAATCTCATCCGTTTAATGGATTATCCAATTCGATCTGTATACAATCTTAACCCGATCCAAAATTTTCATGTCCTTATTGTGTCTATCCGATAAGGATCCATATCCGATAAGCCTCAATCTGTATCCATTATTATCGTGCGGATTCGTATCGGATTATCGGATCAGATCAAAAATTGCCACCCCTATACATATTTATGGCATCTGAGACTTGGTCACATCAGTCTAAAGAGGATCAAGCGACTCGTGGATGATGGAACACTGGATTCCATCCAGGTAGTTCCACATCAAGATTATGAATCTTGTATAGAGGACAAGATGACGATCAATCCTTTCAAGGCAAGTAATTCTCGAGCAAGTGATTTGTTGGAATTGATCCACTCTGACTTATGTGGACCAATGTCTACGCAAGCTCGTGGAGGATTTAAGTATTTCGTCACTTTTATTGATGATTACTCGAGATACGGGTATGTTTACTTATTTCACTATAAGTCTAAATGCTTTGAGAAATTCAAGGAATTCAAGGCAGAAGTAGAGAATAAGTTAAGCAAGATCATTAAGTCATTGCAATCAGATCATGGTGGTGAATATCTCAATGACGAGTTCTTGCAGTTTTTGTTAAAGCATGGGATTACATCCCAGTGGAATGCACTGGGCACTCCTCAGTAGAATGGTGTGGCGGAAAGAAGAAATATGATTCTTCTTGAAATGATTAGGTTTATGATGAGTTATACGAACTTGTCAGTTACGTTTTGGGGTCACGCATTATTAACAGCAGCGTACCTGCTGAACCTGGTACCTTCTAAGTTAGTTCCTAAGACACCCTCGGAACTCTAGCATGGGCGAAAGCCAGTATGTCAAAGATACGAGTGTGGGGGTGGTCCAGCATATGTTTTGTCAAATGAATCTGATAAGCTAGAAGATAGGTCCAAGCTAATGTTGTTCGTGGGATACCCCAGACAAACAAAAGGTGGCTATTTCTACTGTCCTGAGGATCAAAAGGTCGTTGTTAGCACCAGTGCAAGATTCTTGGAGGACGAGTTTGAGAAAAACCGCAAATCCAAAAGTGACATCATTCTCCAAGAAATTGGGGAATAAGATGAGTTTCTATTGGGAAAACCCCGGGGGAGATAGGGTGTACCTGTGGAAGGTATGGAACTAGTTGCACGGTCGCCAATGCAAGGCTTTAAGTCACAAGTAACTACACCAACTGCTGACGCAGTACCAGTGCTCCGTCGTAGTGGGAGGGTACCTCACCAACCCGAGAGGTATATGTTCATGGGAGAGTCTTCGGATTTGATCCCAGAAGACGGACTGGATGATATCGACCCATAGACATACGGCGAAGCAATAAATGACAAAGATGCTTAAAAATAGTAAAGCACTCTTTAACTTTTAAAACCAGGTTTTTTGGATGCTAAAGAAGTCCTTGTATGGACTTAAATAAGCTTCACAGTCATGGAACAAATGTTTCAATGATATGATTAAATCCTATGGATTTTCACAATGTGAAACTGAAAGTTGTGTGTACCAATTATGCGTCAATTGAAGCGTGGTATTCCTTTCACTTTATGTAGAGGACATCCTCCTATTCGGCAATGATGTGGAGGTGTTGTCAGACATAAAGAGATGGTTATCCGAACAGTTTCAAATGAAATACCTAGGAGACGGTGGATACATCCTTGGGATTAAAGTCTTGCGTGATGGCAAGAAGAGGATGTTAAGCTTGTCTCAAACCGCTTATATTGATACTGTGATTGCTCGTTTTATCATGCAAAATGCCAAGAAAGTATTACTACCTTTCAGACATGGTGTTCCTCTGTCTAAGGCACAATGCCCTGCAACAGAAGAGGAGAAGGCTGAGATGGCTAATGTACCATATGCTTCAGCAGTGGGAAGTCTCATGTATGCGATGCTATGTATGAGGCCCGATATCTGTTATGTTGTGGGCTTGGTGGCCAGATATCAGTCTAACCCTGGACAGGCACACTGGACTACTATCAAACATATTCTCAAGTATCTGAAAAGAACTCGAGACTATTGTCTCGTTTATCAGTGTGAGAATTTGTGCCCTGTGGGTTATACATATTTAAATTTCCAAGCGGACCAAGATGAGAATTGATCAACCTCGGGCTATGTGTTCACCTTGGAGGTGGAGCTTTATCATGGAGGAGTGCGAAACAGAAGTGTATCTCTGACTCCACCTTGGAAGCTGAGTATGTGGCAGCTTCAGAAGCTTCTAAAGAAGCACTATGGCTCCGGAACTACCTCCAAGAGTTAGGTATTAATCTGATTTTGCCCAAGACTATCATGATATATTTCGATAATGCTGGTGTAGTAGAAAACTCGAAGGAACCAAGAACTCACAAGGCATCAAAGGACATAGAGAGAAAGCACCACATCATACGAGAAATCGTAGCAAGGGGTGATGTGCTAATAGAGAAGATTGACAAGAAAGATAATCTAATGGATCCATTTACAAAGGGCTAACCACAGAAGGCATACGAGGGTCATGTTCATAGCCAGGACTAAGGATGAAGTCGGCCACCTGGTGACCAAATGTAAAAGCTAGATTAGAATAGACACATGTTATACTCTGGAATGTACTGATATAATGCTTTAAGTATAAGTGGGAGATTTTTGGAATTATATACATAAAATATTATGATTGGTATATTGGGAAATGTTTCGTTTGATATACTGGTAATCATTAATGACTTGCAATAAACAACTCTTGTCTGAATTAACAATTATACAATGCAGACAAACACATCCAATTATCTTGTCGATAGGGAGATCATACGGTGTGTAAGAAATCACAAAGATTGTATATATCGTTCGAACTAGTGAGATATAAATAGTTATCACGGCTGTGATAATTTTTGGTTTGGTTGTCAATTTAGGTTGCGACACATAAGTTCTATTAGTGGTTTATCTTGACTGCTTTGTGTGACCGGTACATCTCAATGTATTGATAGGATCAACAATGAGATGAACCATTCTACTTGACATATGAATGAGTAAAGATCTCGGTAACTTGGTTAGATCTAAAGTCTATTGAAGGCTGAGGGGCACACATGGATTGACTATCGCTTTGACTTGTTATGGTGTAGAGTCTTACATGTACTTGTATATCTGCATCTTGGGTGATGGCAGTTTCTGTGGTGTTTCCTCAGGCTGGGTTTAGATAACTATATTCGTTTCAAGATGGTGACATTCCATGCGAAGCTCACGAGGTCCATTATGCTAAGTCCTGCAAGCTGAATTATTGATTCAAGCATAAGCGATAAGGGTTGAGTGGTACTACTTAGGAATAATAAGAGATTAATTAATTGCACCTATTTGTCATATGCTGAATTAATTAATGAATGTCTGAAACCTTAAATATGGGGATTAACCAAGTCAATGCAACCCATTCCTAATAACGTAGTAATAAAGAGGTAGATTAGCATTAGTTCTCTTGTGGCATGAATTAATGTTTATCAATTAATTATGTTTTGGGTTGAACATGGAATTAATTAATATGAGGCCCACTTTATTATTTTCATTTGATCCCTGGTCTGGCCCAATAATGCTTTGAGCCCATTAGGTTTATTAAAGCCTAATAGCCTAATCTCTGGATCTATAAATAGATCAGTTCTCTAACTTCCCACATTTGAAAGATGCAGTCTCGTCAGGTGTTTTGTTATAAACATCCACATATGTGGCTTGCAATAATAATACTTGGGCAAATTGGAGGAAACATTAATATTGCTTTATCATAAGGTTTCAATATTTATATGTTTCAATAGTTTGCGATTATATTTTAATTTCTGCTTTAAATTATTGTTTTCAGACATATCTATTGCTCACCTTGTAAACCTCTAAACGCTAAACCCTTTAACTAGTCTAAACTTTCCTGAGTGGAGATTCTACTTCATGTATATTCTCTCTTATGAGAATCATTCCAACATTCTTTCCATGGACCCACTAGATCCTTAGTCTATGAAGGCTTCTGTTTCTAAGCGAGAATTTTATGACAAATGGAAAGCTTCTGAGGATTTTGCTTAATTCTTCATCATAAATAGTCTGTCTAGGGAATTGAAGCTCAAGTATAGGAAGTTTCAAAGCACTGTTGAGATCTGGAGGGACATTGTGAAAGTATATGGGAAGGTGAAACTAACTATTAGTTATTTTCTTGTGGAGGATCTTGTTTGCAAGAAGATGATTGAGGGGAGTTTTGGTAATTATGCATTTCATGAGCATGATGAAGATCATGAGAAGTTACAGGATGAGAGGTGGAAAAATTAATGCTCGTGCAGAGATTAACATTGTCCTGAACTCTCTTTCTGATACTTTTGATGATTTCATCAAGTCTCTTGCTGGTAGGCGTGAGTTTTCTCTCAACAAGTTACTCAGGGCGCTACTGCAAGAGGAGTCTGACATCATGGCATTCGAGTTAGCTCCAACTTTGTCAGCTTTTGACAAGGCAGTTGTTGAGGCTATAGACATGCTTAAGAAGTTAGAAGGGGATGAAATTGCAGAAGCTTTCACCAGGTCACACAAGCGCAAGGGAAGTGGAGAAGTAAATTGTCTTATGCTTAGCACGGGTAGGGGTGTAAGCGAACCGAGTCGAGTCGAGTAGTGTTGTGCTCAAGTTTGACTCGTTTAATTCTGAATCGAACTTCGAGCTTTTTTACCGAATACTTTGATGTTCACGAACTTTATCGAGCTTTTATCGAGCCTAATAGAACTTTCTAAATTTAGAATATATTTAAAATTTTCATTATTATTTTGAAGAAAAAAGTTATTTATTCCAAAATTAAAATCATATTCATTCTCAAATTCTTAAATTTCTCATTATTAGAAAGGTTTATCATTATTGTTACTCTTAAATCATGAAAATATTACTTTTATAAAAGTAATTATTTTATATTTCTTACTAATTTTAGCTAACGAGCCTGCTCACGAGCTCACAAGTCAAATACTATGATGCTCAAGTTTGGTTCGTTTAATAAACAAGCTTTACTAAACGAACTTAAACAAATTTTTATCGAATCGAGATCCGAGTAACTCATAAACAGTTTGGTTCATTTACACTCCTAATTACGGGAAGACAAGGTACGTCATGTGCATTTATAATAGAACAATGTTTAGCATCGGTTTCTACCTATTCATGGGTAGTGGATACTGGAGCTACTGATCATGTTTCTTATACTTTACAGGGGTTAAGGCCGACAAGACAGCTGAAACATGACGAGGTCACCATCTCAATGGGCAGCGGAGAGCGAGTTTCAGCAGTTGCCATTGGAGAATTTACTTTATGCTTTGAAAATAATGTTTTGATTTTGAGAGATTTTTTATATGTGCCAGTTTTTTGGTGGAACTTAATTTGAGTTTCAAGTTATTTAATGATGGATTTTCAGTTATTTTTGATAGTGGTGTTTCTACAATTGGTAATAACGGTGTGATCTGTCATGGCAAACTGATTGACTCGCTCTATATCATTGATTGTATGCATAAATCTTCCGTAAATGTTACAAACTCATCCAATAATAATAATCATTTAAAGAGAAAGTTTTCTTCCGACGATGATCAAACATATCTCTGGCACTTGAGAATAGGTCACATCAATCTAAAGAGGATCAAAAGACTGACGAATGATTGTCTCTTGGAATCATTCCAAGTGGTACCTCATCAAGTATGTTAATCTTGTATAGAAGGAAAGATGACGACCAAGCCTTTTAAGGCAAGTCATTCTCGAGCAGAGGATGTGTTAGAATTGATCCACACTGACTTATGTGGACCAATGTCCATGCAAGCTCGTGGAGGTTATAAGTACTTTGTCACTTTCATTGATGATTGCTCAAGATTTGGATATGTCTATTTACTTCGCTACAAGTCCAAATGCTTTGTGAGATATAAAGAGTTCAAGACAAAAGTAGAGAAGAAGCTAGGTAAGACTATCAAAACACCACGATCGGGTCGTGGTGGAGAATACCTCAGTAACGAGTTCTTGCAGTATCTGTTAAAGAATGGGATTACATCCCAGTGGACTGCACCAGGAACCCTGAAGGGATTCGTGAACTGAATCACTAAATCCGTTAGCCGAGATGTTAATAGGAATATCAAAAAAATTGCTATGCATATGATAATACTAGCATGCTCCTATTGATTATGCATAAGGGGGTTTATGCGGAATACCTGGATTGTAGAAACCTGAAGAATGAGTGCACAGAGATTTGATCTTGATCACTTTTCCCGCGCACAAAGATTTATTCCTAAAAGTTGAGAGGAATTAAATCTATGAAAATTAAATAATAATTTTTGAAAAACAAGAGGGAGAGAAGAAAGAAGACGATCCTCCTGATCTGTTCTTCTGATCTGTATCCCAACTCCAATCTGAATATCTGGTGAAGATTCCCTTCGGATTCCTCGCCCGGTCGAGAAGCAGAATTTCCTCCTCGTTTCTCAGATCCAGTCGATCACACACAGCTCCCAAATTCTGGTTTGCTGTGTTGCGACTTATGATCTTGTGGTGTGTTGTGATCTGAGAAATTGAGACCTATTTATAAGAAAATTCTGGACTTCTATTGGGCCTGAGTTTTCATGGGCCAGACCAGAGACCATAATGCAAATAGAAAATAAGGCCTATCAATTAATTAATTCTCATTTTCAACCTAGAATATAATTAATTAATTAATATTGATTCATTCCACCAGAGAATCAATACTGTCCTTCCTATTTGCTACCACGTTTTGAGGTACGGGTTGCATGGGCTCGGTATATCCCCACATTTAAGGTTACAGACATTCGTTAATTAATTTAAGCTTTGACAAGCTATTTAATTAATGAACATCTTGTATTCCTGAGTCAATCCACTCAAACATTTTCACTTATGCTTGAACTTAATCAGCCTGCAGGACTTTAGCATAACGAACCTTTTGAGATGCTCAGGGAATGTCACCATCCTATACTGGATGTGGTTACCTAGTTCCAGTACCAGACAGTCATACACAGAATGTTATCACCCAAGATACAGATATTCAGGCTCAACTAGAGCCTTTCACTGCAACTCAAAGTGATATACAATCTGCATATACTTCTGTACCTTCATTTAGGTTTAGGATCTCATCAAGCCATAGAGACATAGATTCTGTTAATGTCAGATAAAAGAATTGATCTCAACTTAGGTCCTTATCAATGCGTGCCCCACACCAGCATACCAAGCCATCCAAGATAAGATGCTTATTACCGCGTATGCTGCATCCTACACCGACAGTTTATCCTGGACCTGTCTTAGCTGTGATAATCATATATATCTCGCTAGGTCAAACGATCCATACGATCTTCTGTGATCTACTATGATCTCATTCCCCTAAAAAATATGGGCATAACTTCCTCGAGGCCATCACCAAAGCCAGGATCAATTTCTTGAGTGTTGAGTACCTAGTTTCAGTGTCGAGCAAGGTCTTGCTGATGTAATACACCGGGTGTTGTGACGTGCCCTCCTCATGGACAATTACTCTGCTAACCGTTCAGTTCAAGACTGTTAGGTAGAGTTGTAGAGTTTCTCCAGGCGACAGCTTCGACATGATCGGGGCACGGAGAGATATCCCTTGAGCGATATAAATGGTCCATTGGAACCGTTTTGCCTTCTTCAGCAGCTCGAAGAAGCGATTGGTTTGATTAGAGTAGTGACTACGAATTGACTGAGGGTGGAAAGTTTCCTAATCATTCTCTGCACGTCTTTGGTTGAACTCAGGCGGTCCAATCTCTTGTATGGCTTAGATTTTGTTTGGGTCAGCTTCGATTCCTCTTCTACTCACCACAAACCCAAGGAACTTGCATGTGGTGACTCCGAACAAGCACTTTGCGGGGTTCAACTTCATATTGAACATATCTAGGATGGTGAATGCTATGGCTAGATGGTTGAGGTGTGTTGGGAAATTTGGCTAAGTTTCCCTTCCCCAGTAGATACTTGCTTAGATTCCAGTTTGGTGTTTTGGTGGATCAAATCCTACGTCCAACCAGCGTCAGTTTGTCTCTAGAATAGCTCTAGTCTCAAATGTAAAGTCCTGTATAGGTATTTTGAGTTGTAAGTCGCAGCTGATCAAGACTCATGCTGGCTACTGTTCACCAGCATGAGATGTGCTTACCAGTTGAGAGAAGTCTCACCAGCAAGCGGCTGACGAAGACTCATGCTGACACTGTTCATCAGCATAGAGTTGAGCTATCGACTGGCTACTGTTCACCAGTGGGAAGATTTCATCAGCAGGAGGCTGACAGATCTACCAGCAGAATATGTGTTCTGGCTGACACTATTCACCAGCGGTGAAGCCACCAGTCACGGGAGATTCCAAGAGATAACATCAGACGAATTGGTAGACCTTGATTGTGC
>JAPKLW010000300.1:333812-441668 GCA_026898455.1 Plectranthus barbatus
TTTAGTGAATTTCCAGTGCTTCGACTGGAGAGTGGACGTAGATCAGTTGATCGAACCACTATAAAATATCCTTGTTATTTACTGCTTTCAGCATTTACTTACTGATTTAAAACCCAGCACCCAAGTGCTGGAGTATAACTGAAACCAGTTTATAACTGTGCAAACTCGACTCTAAACGTTTCTAAGTCCTGAGTCATCAGCTGACCAGCCAGTTGCCAGTCAGCTGAATACTCAGTTGCCAGTTGACTTACCAGCTGACAAGGTCCCAGTCAGCTGTGTAACCAGCAGAGTGCAAGAAACGAACTTACGTATTTTCCGCTGCCAAAGTATACCCTGATATCCGGGACCAACAAGGTGTTCATCCAGGCTGGTGGATTTGACGAGAATATCGTCTTTGTACACCTCCTGAAGGGATTCCAGGCGAACCAAATCGCCAAATCCAAATAAACCCGGACCATTCATGGATGTTGAAAATAATTAACCATCGATAAACCCTAAGCATGCTCCTATGAATTTAATGCAGTGGATTATGAATATACCTTTACTCCGTAGGATCTGATCCGATCTTTCGCATTTGAATTCCAATCCCTCGATTCAACCACACGAATTAATTAAATATGCAGAATAAGAAATTAGAGATAGATCTAATTTCTAGATTTTATTAATAAAAGAGAGAAGAAAAGAAAATTTGTTCTCCAGATTAGATCTTCATATCTGTATCCCAATGTTGTTCAATCCTGCCACTGGTGAGGATTCCACGACTATGATTGTGTAGGCCATTCCACGACTGATTGTGTAGGCCAGAGTCAAATTCCTTCTCCTCCCAAACACACAGGTGCCACCCACCTCTCTATCTCATTAGGGTTTTAACTGATTTGAATTGAACTAGGGCTAGTGACAGAGAACCATCTATTTATAGATATAGGGTTGCAAACCCTAATGGGCTGCTTCCAGCATATTTAATTGGGCCAGACATGGGACCTAATGCAAATAATAAAGTGGCCTAAGAATTAATGAATCCCCATGTCCACAACCCAGGACACAATTAATTAATTAATTAATATTAATTATTTTTCACCACAAAAATAATACCGACTTACCCCTTTATTACCACGTTATGAGAACGAGCTGTATTTACTTGAGAATCCCCATATTTAAGGTTACTGAATATTCATTAATTTATTGGAGCTTCTGACAAGCTTCCACAATTAATTAATTTCTTATTTTCCTGAGTAGTACCACTCAAACCTTATCACTCATGCTTGAAATTAATCAGCCTATAGGAGCACGATGAACGTTATTGAACTCCTTAGGGAATGTCCCCATCCTATTACTCAGTTATTGTAACCTAACTCCAGTCTCATGTTGTAATACACGAACTGCTGCTACCCAAGATGCGGGTATACGAGCACGTTACTCAGGCTCTCCACCATGGCAAGTCAAAGCAACAATCACCCCGTGTGTACCTGAACTTTGTTAGGGTTTGGACTCATTCAAGATCGAGATCTTGTATTCTCTGATGTCAGATAGAAGAATACATCTCACTGTAGTCCAATTAATATGTAACCGCACGTACCGACATATCAAGTATTCAAGACATATTACTTATTTTCGACTATGCTACAGCCTACACCGACAGACTTATTCTCAAATGTTGTCTCAGCTATGACAATATTTATATCTTACTAATGATACTGTCTTTTGCGATCTACAACACGCAGTATGATCGTCCCTATCGGTGAGATAAGAGGATATCATTGTTACTCGCATGCAAGTTTGTTTAATAGATAGAAAATAACACTGAATGTATACTCATCGTAATAAATGCTTTCTGTATGCAAAACCCAACAATCTCCCACTTATACTCAAAGCATTACATCCGATATCCAGAGTATACAGTGTCTATCTAGACTAGCTATTACATTAACCACTGCTATTGGTAGGCATCCATCTCAGACCTTGTCCATGAATATGTCTTTCGTAAACCTTCTATGGTAAGCACTTTGTGAATGGATCAGCTAGGTTGTCTCTAGTATAGATCTTCTTGATCTGCACATCAACCCTCGATACGATCTCTCGTATGATGTGGTACTTTCTCTCTATGTATTTGCTCGCCTTGTGAGTCCATGGTTCTTTCGAGTTTGCCACTGTACTAGAATTATGAAAATGAATTGTGATACTCATAGGTAGACTCAGAATCACATCCAACTCCAAAAGGTAGTTCCGGAGCCATACCCTTCTTTTGAAGCTTCGGAGGCATCGACATATTCCGCCTCCATGGTGGAGTCAGCAATGCATTTCTGATTTGCGCTCCTCTAAGATACAACCCCACCTCCCAAGGTAAACACATAACCTGAGGTTAATTTCTTCTCATCCTGGTCCCCTTGGAAATCCTAATCTGTGTAACCCACAGGGCACAAATTCTCACTTCGATAAACTTGACAATAATTCATAATTCTCTTCAAACACTTGAGATGTGCTTTACCGCAGTCCAATGCGCATGTCGAGGGTTAGCTGATATCTCGCTACCATGCCAACGGCATAACAAATATATGGTTTGGTACACAACATCGCATACATGAGGCTACCCACTGCAGAAGCGTATGCTACAAGACTCATCTCATCTTTCTCCTTTTGTGTCTCAAGACACTGTCCAGTAGAAATATGTCAGGTTTGAAAGGTAGCAAGCCTTTCTTGGCGAGTTGCATGCTGAACCAGACTATCACAGTATCCACATAGGATGTCTGGGATAAACTTATCATCCTTTTCTTACAATCCCGTAAGAGTTTAATCCCAAGGATATACCCAGCTTCTCCCAAATCCTTCGTCTAGAGTTGTTCGGATAACCAACTCTTAATCTCCGATATCAGTCTATCATTTTTTCCAAATAGGAGTATATCGTCTACGTAAGTGTAAGGAAAACCACGCTCCCCCTGACACAAAGTCGGTATACACAACTTTCGTTCTCCAACTGTGAAAATCCATAAGATTTAATCACATTGTTGAAACGTAAGTTCCACGACCTTGAAGCTTGCTTAAGTCCATACAAGGACTTCTTAAGCTTCCAGACAAGATGTTCTTCGCCTTCGCGTATGTAACCCTCGGGCTGCTGCATATAGATGTCCCTACCTTCTTCAAGGTAACCGTTTAGAAAAGTGATTTTGACATCCATCTGCCAAATCTCGAGTTCCTAATGCGCTGCTATGGCAAGGAGTATCCGGATAGATTTGAGCTTGGCTACGGGTGAAAAGATTACATCATAGTTTATGCCCTCTTTCTAACTATAACCCTTTGCCACCAGCCTGACTTTGAAAGCCGTAATCTCTCCATCCGCTCCCTTCTTTCTCTTGTATACCCACTTGCACCCTATGGACCTAAAGCCATCAGGTAGCACAGCTTTCTGGTTTACATCTATAGCTGTTATGGATTCTATTTCAGAATCCATGGCGATTTGCCATTTTTCAACATCCTTGTCATTCACTACCTCTTCGTAGGTCAGTGGGTCAGAGTCTTCATGTCCATCTTCAGGGCTCAAGTCCAAGGACTCACCCACGAACATGTACATTTTCGTCTAGAAAATAACTCTCCCACTACGACGAGGCATCGGTGTCATGTCAGCAGTTGGTGCAGCAACTTGTGGTTCTGCACCTTGCACTGAAGAACACGCCGGTGGTGTTGTACCTCTCACCGGTGCACTCACATTCGCACGTTCCCCTTCCCTTGGAATTGCATTCTCGTCTTCAATTCTTGAAGAACTATATCACTCCTTGTCTTGTGGTTTCTCACATACTCGTCCTCCAAGAATCTAGCGTTGATGCTAACAACAATTTTTTGACTCTCAGGACAGTAAAAGTAACCACCTTTCGTTTGCCTAGGATACCCTATAAACATCATTACCTTGGACCTGCTTTCTAATTTATCAGGTTCTTTAGTCAGCACATGTGCTAGACAACCCCACACTCTAAACTTGCACAAATTGGGTTTGCATCCAATGAAAGTTCACAGGGTGTCTTAGGAACCGATTTATAAGCAACAGGTTTAAGATGTAAGTCGTTGTTTCTAATGTGTATCCCTAAAATGAAATGGGTAATCTTGCATAACTCATCATTGATCTCACCATCTCCAAAAGAGTTCTATATATTCTTTCAGTTACATCATTTTTCTGGGGGGTACCCGGTGCAGTCTACTGGGATGTAATCCTATGATTTGAAAAATATTACAGGAACTCGTTGCCGAGGTATTTAACACTGCGGTCAGATCGCAATGACTTAATAGTCTTCCTGACCTTATTTTCTACCTTAACCTTGAACTTTTGAATTTCTCAAAGCATTCAGACATTGTAGTGAAGCAGGTAAACGTATTCGTATCTCGGGTAGTCGTCAATGAAAGTGACGAAGTACTTATACCCTCCACGAGCCTGTATGGACATGGGCCCACATAAGTCAGAATGGATCAATTCCAACACATCCTCTGCTCGAGACTGACTAGCCTTATAAGGCCTAGAGGACATCTTTCCCTTGATGCATGATTCGTAGACTTGATAAAGTACATGCCGGACTAAGTCTACCGTCATCTGCAAGTCACTGAATCCACTTCAAGTTGATGTGATCCAGTCTTAAGTGCCAAAGAAATGTAAGATCCTCATCAGAAGTAGTAAAATTTCTATTTCTAGAATTATCAATATCAGATGAATTACATGCAACTTTTGCGGAAGACTTATGTTGATAGTTAATGGCATAGAGAGAGTTATTCAGCATCCCACGATAGATAACAACGTTATTACCATTGATAGAAACACCACTATAAAAAATAACTGATTATCCATCAACTAAAAGTTTGGAAACTAAAATAAGGTTCCGTCAAAAATTCGGTACATATAAAAAATCTCTCAAAGTCAAACTAGAATCATCAAAGTACAAGGTGAAATCCCCAATGACTGGTGCACTCACTCGCACTGCATTCCCCATTGAGATGGTAACCTCGTCATTCTTCAGCACCTTCCTAGGTGTGAACCCCTACAAAGTGTAACAAAAATGATCAATAGCTCCAGTATCCACTACCCACGAATGAGTAGAAATAGATGCTAAACATGTTTCCGTTACAAATGCAAATGACGTACCTTGTCCTCTAGTATTCGGACAAGTCACCTTCCCACAACCAGCACACTTGTCCTTCTTTGGAATGACCTTTACTTTCTTCTTCCTCCTTGATTTGCCATCATTGTCTGCTTTCCTGAACTTGCTTTCAACACCTTCCTCTCCTACCTTAGAGGTAGTCGAACTGGTACTGGAAACTGTCAGAGCAGGTTTCCGTGCAAGCATGGAAGATTGCTCCACCACAAGGTCCTCAAGCAGCTCATGCAGAGCATACTCTCCCCTTGCTGTAGCAATTTCCTTAAAATCATGGTATGAAACTGGAAGAGAATTCAGGATTATATCAATCTCGCCTTGAGCACTGATATTACCTCCCCGCACAGTGAACTGTCTCATGAGCTCAATCATAGACATCATGTGCGTTGTCACCGAACTTTCTTCAACCATTTTCTTGCACACAAGATCGTGCACAAGTCTATAGTTGAGAATCCGTTCCACATTGCCAAAAGCCGTCAAGAGATCCTTCCAGATCTCTCCAGCCCTATTGAAGTTTTATACTTGTGCTTCAATTCTCTAGATAGGCTAGTCGTGATAAGTCAATATGCAAAATCATCAGCTTCCTCCCATCTATCATAAAACTCAATCTCAAGTTCGCAAACTTCATCATAGCCAGGCACAAGTGGATCCATAAAAAGAACATATGCTTGATTTTTTAGATATAGGATGTGTTTGATGCAAAAACTCCATTCAGGGAAGTTTGGACCAGTTAAGGGATTGAGAGCAAGAATATTATTAACAGTAGACATAGACATATCTGAAACAAATAAAGAATCTAAATAAGAACAAACATGCAGAACATTCGAAAACAAATGCATTGAAAACCACTTGATAAATCAAATACAAATGTTTTCCACTAATAGCCCAAAGGTTCCCACCGCAAGCCACAATCGTAGACGTTTACGATGTCACCCTCAACCAGACCGCGGGTTTTAAGCCCCAATCCTTTAATTTCATACCATGTCAGGAATCCTTAGACACATGAAACTAATAATTAGTGTAAAAACTTAGACCAAGCCATCTCTCAAGAACAGGGAAGCAACAACTGCATTATATTCTAAGATGCTTCTAAGAAATTAACCAAAAATTTAATTCTATCCAAAAGAGAACAGTTATCATGGTGCGAAACCATACCGCATGACCCTTAAAGCCTTTGTTAAATATAATTTCAAACAATCCTAGAATACTTATGAGAAAAGAATTATGCAAGCTACACTCGTAGACGTTTACGCAAAACCCTCCCACAATTCACTCGATTTAAATTGTTTGTCTAGAAATCCTAACAACTGCAACCCATGTACCTCCAGAAATTAGCAAGCTACACTCGTAGATGTTTACTAAGATGAGAGGCACACTTACAGCCTATCGCTTTGTGGAGGTCTGTTGATTTTAATTTAAAAATTTGTTTAGTATTTTTAACTCAAAAGGTTACTTAAATGCGCACATTAATAATTTCATGTCATTATATGTTCCAAATCTTTGCATGTAATTAAACATGTCCAAAAATTCATAATATAATCCAACAAAAATTAATCACATAAGCATGCTTTTTAAAGCTATAAATAATAAAGCAGTAAAACACGCTTTCATATTATCTACACATGCTTATTGCACAAATAATAAATCACACATCATACGAGGGCAATTAAGACAAACAAAAATTCATCATGGCCCCAAAAATAGGAAAATAAAATAATCATATCTATTACAGAATTTGAAATTTGAATACAGATATCTTCAAATCTTCAAGGGCCTTGATTTTCTCAATCACCAAATCTTTTTGGATCTAAGGTTTGTGATTTGAAAATTGGTACCACAACCAAATCGCAAACCCTAGGGTTTACAACCGATCACACCAACATCAACACACACACCCGTCGCCACAGCCACCACGCCACACCGCTGGTGTCGACTGATGCGTCCAGCAACGTCAAGCGACGCGCAGCACATCGGTCAATGTGGGTTGTGCAGGCTATACGTGCAATGCATGTTGTCGTGCCTCCCGTTGTCTTGACGTCCGCCACCGTACGCCCGAGCCATCATCTGCATCATCGGTCATGCACCTGGAAGGGCCAACCACCATTGCCATCATGTAGTCGAGGCTACGTAGTGCAAACCCTAATTAGGGTTTGAGCCGCCGGCCTGCTATCCACCACCCGCAGCCGCATGCGGCGCTGCTTTACCGTCCCAGAGCACACACCATTGTCGTGGTTGTTGCGCCGTCGCCTGTGGCCGCACATCACGCGCGGCCTCCTACCACCTCCGTGCGGCGCCGCTAGTTCTCGTTCTGATTTCCGCTTTGTTCTTCGTCCCGTGCAAATCACAGATTTGAAAAAATACAAATAGACTAATCTATTACAATTTTTCCTAACTCTAATAACTAATTTTCTCGTGATTTTACAAAATTGATTTAATCCAAACACGGATAAACCACCGCGGATTAAATCAAACAGGTTGCCACGAGAAACAAAAACCAAAACCATCCACAACAATAAAAAAATTCATACATGCATAAATCGAATAATTGCTTATCCAACAGAGCTATGAAACTAAAACCAGACTCTGATACCAATTGAAGGGATTCTAGGTGAACCGAATCGCCAAATCCAAATAAACTCGGACCGTTCATGGATTTTGAAAACAATTAACCATCGATAAACCCTAAGCATGCTCCTATGAATTTAATGAAGTGGATTATTAATATACCTTAACTCCGAAGGGTCTGATTCGATCTTTCGCGTTTGAATTCCAATCCCTTGATTCAACCACGCGAATTAATTAAATATGCGGAATAAGAAATTAGAGACAAATCTAAATTCTAGATTTAATTAATAAAAGAGATAATAAAAGAAAATATGTTCTCCAGATTAAATCTTCAGGTCTGTATCCTAATGCTGTTCAATCCTGCTACTCGTGAGGATTCCACAGGACTGTGATTGTGAAGGCTAGAGTCGAATTCCTTCTCCTCCCAAATACACAAGCGCCACCCACCTCTTTCTCTCACTAGGGTTTCAACTGATTTGAATTGAACGGGGCTTGTAAGAGAGAACCATATATTTATAGATCTAGGGTTGCAAACCCTAATGGGCTACTGGGCTCCTTTCAGCATATTTAATTGGGCCAGACCTGGGACCTAATGCAAATGATAAAGTGGGTCTAAGAATTAATTAATTCTCATGTCCACAACCCATGACACAATTAATTAATTAATATTAATTATTTTTCACCATAGAATTAATACTCACTTACCCATTTATTACCACGTTATGAGAATGTGCCGCATTTACTTGAGAATCCTCGTATTTAAGGTTACTGGACATTCATTAATTTATTGGAGCTTCTGACAAGCTTCCACAATTAATTAATTTCTTATTTTCATTAGCAGTACCACTCAAACCTTATTACTCGTGCTTGAACTTAATCAGCCTGCAGGACTTTAGCACGATGAACGCTATTGAGCTCCTCAGGGAATGTCCCCATCATATTACTCGAATATGGTAACCTAACTCTAGTCTCAGGCTGTAATACACAAACTGCTGCTACCCAAGATGCAGGTATACGAGCACGTTACTCAGGCTCTCCACCATGGCAAGTCAAAGCAACAGTTAACATCATATTACTCGAATATGGTAACCTAACTCCAGTCTCAGGTTGTAATACATGAACTGCTGCTACCCAAGATGCAGGTATACGGGCACGTTACTCAGGCTCTCCACCATGGCAAGTTAAAGCTACAGTTAACCCGTGCATACCCCTGAACCTTCGTTAGGGTTTGGACTCAATCAAGATTGAGATCTTGTATTCTCTGATGTCAGATAGAAGAATACATCTCACTGTAGTCCAATCAATACGCAACCGCACGTACCAGCATATCAAGTAATCAAGACAGATTATTTCTTTCCAACTATGTTGCAGCCTATACCGACAGACTTATCCTCATATGTTGTCTCGGCTGTGATAATATTTGTATCTCACAAGGTCAAGTGATCATATTGTCTTCTACGATCTACAATACGCAGTATGATCGTCCCTATCGGTGAGATAAGAGGATACCGTTGTTACTCGCATTTGAGTTTGTTTAATAGATAGGAAATAATGCTGAATGTATATACATCGTAATAAATGCTTTCTGTATACAAAACCCAATACCTCCATGGTCCGACCCAGGAGTGGTGCGAACATTTCATTCATAAGGCGCTGGTAGGTCAAGCCCGTATTTTTCAAGCTGAATGGTATCATCTTGTAACAATATATTCCCTGGTCCATCATAAAGACCGTCTTTCTTGATTTGGTGGGTGCATCCGGATCTGATTATAGCTTGGTAAAGCATCCATGAATGTCATTGTCTTGTGTCCGACTGTGGCATCAACGAGCCTGTCGATGTGAGGTAAAGGAAAAGAGGTCCTTAGGGCATGCCTTGTTTAAGCTCGTGTAGTCCACACACACTCAGTTCTTGCCATTATTTTTCTTGACCACCACCACATTGGCTAACTACTCCGGGTACTTGACTTCGCAAATGAAGCCTATTTTTAGCAGGTTTTGCACCTCCTCTGCAATGGCCAGGTTTTTCTCAGGAGCAAAGTACCTCCTCTTTGGTCAAATGGGTCTAAATGACGGGTCGACCTGTAACCGATGGGAGATGATTGATGGGTTAATTCCGGGCATATCCACATGCTCGAACGTGAAAGCAGCCCGCTTTTCCTTGAGAAAATAGATCAGCTTCTTGCGGAAAAGGAGCGGTAAGTTTCTCCCAATAGTTGTCATTTTTGAATCATTGTCCTCATCGAGGCGAATTTCTTCGGTGGCTTCAGCTTCCTCGACTGTGCAAATGGTGCAGAGAGTGACTGTGTAGCAGTCTCTTGCCGTATGTTGCTCCCTTATGATCGATCGGATCCCCCAAGGTGTGGGGAATTTGATAACTTGGTGGAAAGATGAGGGGACCGCCTATAGTTCGTGTATCCATGGCCTACCCATGATGGCACTGTAGCTTGAGTTTGCATCCACTATTTGAAATCAAATTGATATATTTATTCCTTTAGAGTAAACTAGGAGGTAGACCTCTCCGATCAGGGTGAGTTGCTCACCGCTGAACCCCACCAGCTGGTTAGTGCTCGGGCGCAAGTTCTTTTCCAATATTCCCATGATTTGGAAAGCCTTCAAGAAGATAAAGTTTGAAGATGCACCACTATCCACTAGGATCCTCCTGACCCTGCAGTTAGCGGAGCAACTCGACGACCTGAGTATCATCGTGGGGGTGGTGTGCCCCTTTAGAGTCTTTTGGACCAAACATAACCTCCTCTTGCGAGATTTGAGTCGATCTTATCAGATTCACATTCCTTGCTTTGGGGTGGTAGCGCTTGTAGGCATTCCGGGAGGGCCCTACTAGCGGGGTTCCTCCTGAGATTAAATGGATGGTTTTCTCGAACTAGGGTTCGTCAAGCAAAGGAACCTGATTTGCTCTTTGTAGGGTTTGAGTCTACGATGGACAACATGAAATGCCATTAATTAAATTCTTGCCAAGGATCCTTCTTAGGATACCAGGAATAAATTTCAATTAAATAAACCATGCGAACCTATGCATGCTCCTACAAAATTAATTGCAGAGGATGGAATTTAGGAATACCTGATCTTCAACGTTTGATCTACAGATCTAGATCGGAGAATAAAACGATGAAGTAAATCTGGATCTAAATCTGAATAATGGCGGTGGACAGTTGTTCCTACAGATCTGAACTTCTGATTTGTTCCCTTGCTCCTAGGAAATCTGGTGAGGATTATCTACCAAGTTGGATCCAAGATCTGGAGAAATCGATCAGTTTCTCCCTCTGAATCAGCCGCGCCGTTTCTCTCTCTTTTTACTCAATATACTGAATCTCTTCTTGATCTGATAGAGAGAAGACATATATAGTGTTAGGGTTTTGAGAAACCCTAACCCTAATGGGCTTGAGCAGTTCATGGGTCAGACCAGGGACCGGATGCAAATAATAAAGTGGGCTCTCTTTATTAATTAATTCTTCCTTGTTCAACCCAGAACATAATTAATTAATAAAACATTGTTTTAACCTTCACCACGGTAACAATGCTGACTCGCCCCTTTATTACCACGTTATTAGGAACGGGTTGCACCAAACTAACATGATCCACATATTTAAGGTTTTAGACATTTATTAATTAATTTGGCTTATGACAATCAGCCACAATTAATTAATCTCTTATTTCCTGAGTAATACCACTCACTCCTTTTCACTTATGCCTGAATTAAATAATTTAACCTGCAGGGTTTAGCATAATGGACCTTGTGAGCTCCTCAGGGAATGTCACCATCCTGAAACGGATATGCTTACCTAAACGTCTAGCCTAAGCAGGCCACACACAAATTGCCAACACCCAAAATACGAGTATTAGAGTACATTTAAGACTCGCCACCATGGTAAATCAAAGTGTGGTCAATCTGTGTGTGCCCCTTATCCTTCAATTAGGTTTAAGATCATAGGAAGTATGTTAGGGATCTGGCTCATTCATATGTCAATGAGAATGGCACATCCCACTGTTGATCCCATCAATACATAACCATGTACCGACACATCAAGTAGCTAGGATAAGCCCACTTATGAACCGATGTGCCGCAACTTAGACTGACAACCTATCCAGGGACTGTCTCAGCTGTGATACTGTTTATATCTCGCTAGGTCAAACGACTCATATGATCCTCTGTGTTCTCCTACACACCATATGGTCATCCCTATAGGCGAGATAATAGGATATTATGGTTCGTTGTATGTTTGTTTTATCAGACATCGAGCATTGTTGTAGCAACACATATATGAAGACCAGTGTACAAAACACTTAATCATATATGCTTTCAGTATACAATCCCAACACTCTTGTGGTTGGGGGTTTCTCACAGCAACCCCCTTGTCCTTGTTCCTTCTCCATGTGTTTCCTTTGCGCAGGGTGTCCCGCAGGTGCCCCTGGTCGAGGAGCCTCTGGATCTCCTTAAGAAAGTCTCTGCACTCTATCGTCTTATGTACATAACCTTGGTGAAAAGTGCAGTACTCCTCTGGTGTCTTTTGGGTGTTGTCGTTCACTGCCTTCAAGGGCCACTTGACTAGTTCGCCCAAGGCAATCATCTCCTGGACCGCTACCATAGGGCTCGCACGCAGGTCGTAGGGTGGTGGGGCTGCTCGAGCTGCTCGATGGATGTTGCTCTGCCTCTGTCCAGTATGAGGAACATATGGCTAAAATCGGCTCGACCTTGCCTCGCCTGCTTTCATGAATCATGGGTGATGTTTGCTCTTGTCCCTCTTACCAAATATTTCCTTTTCGACCTCCTGTCTTATTTGGGCCTCCGCCCTTGCCATAATTTCAGAGTAGGCGGAGCAAGGATATTTTACCAGCTTCTAGAAGAGGTTCGAACTTCCTCTCAGTCCCTTTTTGAAGGTTGATACGACCGTTTCTTCGGAGCAGTTAGGGATGAAGACCTTTACTTCATTGAATCTCCTTATGAATTGCTAGAGGGGTTCTCCTTCCTTCTGCACTACTAAGTAGAGGTCGTCCGACCGACATCCGCTTACTGATCGAAAATTGCTGTGAGAACAACTTATGAAGTTCAGTGAAAGATGCAATGTTGTTGGTCTTGAGGTGCATGAACCACTACATTGCGGGTCCCTCAAGGCATGCACCAAAGCTCTTACAAATGCAAGCCTCCTGCACCTCTTTTGGGATCAAGGAGGTCTTCATTTTGAATTTGTATAGAGTAACAAACTCGCGATTCTTTGGACTAAAAGGGAGTCGGTATAACTCCCTTCTGCCGCCGCAGTATGGATGATTGGTACTCCCAGTACCGCACTTAGCAGTTTGGTGATCTCCTCCAGGCGAGCCTCCAACGCCCTGATGTGGCCGTCCTGCCCCTCATCATGGGAGCGGTGGTTGGATAAGCGGTCCGGGCTCTCTGGTCGGGCGGTGCTTTGTCTTCCTGGGCTGGTCTCTCCTGTCCGCTGATCGCTCTAGTTTTGGAGTAGCGCGAGTTGGACCTTTAGCCGCTCAGCATTAAGAGTCGTGTTGCGGCTCTGCTCCTGGAAGAACTCCATCTCCTCTTGCATTCGGCGCATGTCGGCCTTGAATTGATCTCGGTGTTGGGCCAAATCCGCATCGTCGATGTCTTCCCGGCGGGGCTGATGCTGCTGATTGTCAGATTGCTCTTTCATCTCTTTCTTTCTTTCTGTTTCCACAGACGGTGCCAATTGTTGATGTGTGAAATTCAATAGAACGGAAAATAATGAAAGAATACTCAAGATGAAAGGAATAACAATTTTATTGCTGAATAAATTTTAGGGGAGAAAAATAGACCCTTTTTACAATGACAGTACATATATTTATAGGAGGAGAACCCTAGATTTACAAGGTAATAAGATATGATATGGCAAGATATATCCAAATCTTGTTTTTCCTAAGTAAATATATCCTTTCCTGCATAAATCTCGAGTAGATATAGTCAAATTTTGCCTAAATCAGAAACAAAATAAGTGTAGTATTCCTTCCTTATCTGTTTGTCATAATGATGCTTCGAAGGACATCTGTTGATAGTGGTTCCACCACTTGAGTGTGGTGCCACCACTTAAGAGTGGTTTTAGCGCTTTATCAAACCGGCCTTGATTGAGTTTCCTAGGCTTCCCGAGGCGTAGCCATTCGAAGTGAGGCTCCTCGAGTTATCTTATTTTATATTTTAAACAATACAAGTATAATGCAAAAAAAAAAAAAAAGGACATAAATAATTTTTTGATAGGTTCTTTTTAAAACAAACTCTTATTTTTACAAGTTTGTGTTTTATATACTTGCTTTATTTTTTATCAAATTTACATAGTTGGATAAAAAAATATATATTGTGATTGTACTAATAAACGTGGACAATTTGACCGGAACGGTGGGAGTATAATTTTTATTTTTTATCTAATTTTTATTATATATAATATAAATATATAATAAATAGTTATGTAAATATAACAAAACTATATTATCACTTTTCTTTAAAACATTACATCTCAATAATTAATTATATTTATTATTTTTTTAAATAATACAAATATAATATTTTTTACGGGATAACATTTAAATTAAAAGAAAATAATTTATATTCTATTAGTTTAATAATGAATAAAATTATATATATGTAAAAAATTTACTAAAAAATATAAGATATAAATACAACTTTGTTAATTAAATTTTAAAATTATAAAATAAAAAATGTATATTTGATTCACGCATAGGCAAGTGCAAATTTAGTTGTAACAGTATATTACAACTTAATTTTTTTTTAAAAAAAAAATTATGTATTCAAATCTCCCATAAAATTTATGTTCGCAGAAAAAATTTGTTTCGCTGCGCGTTAGAATTTCAGTTTTGCTTTCTCATATTGTATTTGGTTCATTTCCTACGGCAGCGAGTGAGTTATCTGTGATGAAATTGGAATAAACCGCCTCTGAACTTTCCCGCCAACACCGGTCAGCCGCCGCCATCCACCGCCGCGGGCACAATGGTGCAATTCCATGAACACATAATCAGCGATCTTCTGGAGGAGCCTAGCGGCGGCTTCGTGGTCCTCTCCGCGGGCCTTGCCCTCCCCAAACTGATATCTTCCCTCCTCAACCTCCACGACGCCTCCCAGGGTTCCCTCCTCATCCTCAACGCCTCTCCTTCCCAAAAAGCTTCCATCGACAATCATTCTCGCTTCCCCTCCATCACTGCCGACCTCCCCGCTCACCAGCGCCTCTCACTCTACACTTCCGGAGGCATCTTCTTCATCACTGCTCGGATTCTCATCGTCGATTTGCTCACTCGCCGCTTCCCCACCAGCGCCGTCGCCGGAATCATTATCATCAACGCCCACTCGCTTTCCGATACTTCAACGGAGGCTTTCATCGTTCGGATTTTGCGGTCTTCCAATCGGTCCCTCTACGTTCGAGCCTTTTCCGACTGCCCCAACGCTATGGTTTCCGGATTCGCTAAAGCTGAGCGTATCCTCAAGTGTCTTTTCCTCCGTAAACTCCATCTGTGGCCTAGATTTCAGGTATTTACTTCAATTTTAGGTTTTCAACTGCAATCAATATGTTAATCAATGTTACAATACAGCTTTCTTGAATTAATACTGTTTTCAGTTTGAGATCGTCC
This sequence comes from Plectranthus barbatus, assembly GCA_026898455.1. NCBI lineage: Eukaryota > Viridiplantae > Streptophyta > Magnoliopsida > Lamiales > Lamiaceae > Plectranthus > Plectranthus barbatus. The sequence continues at coordinate 349,130 of JAPKLW010000300.1, forward strand.
CACAGGAATTTTATTTGTTATCTATGTGTTTTTGCGATACTAAATGTGTATAAATTTGAATGTAAATGGTCAAGCCCTTAAAATTCTTTATCATCGTCCCTTATTCACGCAGCATATCTAAATGATGTCTTTTGTGCTTCAACGCTTATATAATCCATCATAGCTAACTTTTTAAAAAATTATTTGGTGAACTTAGGTGTATGTTTCTCAGCATTTGGAAAGGGATCCTCCAGAAGTTATAGACATCCGTGTCCCCATGTCTATGTACATGATTGGGATTCAGAAAGCAGTAATAGAAGTGATGGATGCTTGTTTAAAGGAGATGAGGAAGACTAACAAGGTGGATGTAGAGGATTTAACTGTGGAGAATGGGTTGTTCAAGTCTTTTGATGAGATTGTAAGGAAGCAATTAGATCCTATATGGCATACGTTAGGGAAGAGAACGAAGCAGCTAGTTTCAGATTTGAAGACATTGCGGAAGTTGTTGGATTATCTTGCAAGGTACTTTGTGATTAATATCTTTGTTCTACAGAATTATTCAGAATAGAATGATTTATATGAAGGTAAACATTTTAGTGTTATAAAGTTGAGGTAGCTGTTCCATAAGTCCTAGACTTTGTTGCTTCATTATAGTACCTTTCAGTTGTTAAGGAATTAGGCATCTAATAGGTGCTTTAGGTGAACTGTGCAAAGTTTCGGATTCTAAGAAAATCTGAGATAATGTTTATCATCTTTAAAGTATGTTAATCCCTATGGAGTTAATTGAAGTAACAGGACTTGATCTCATTTTTACCAAATTTCGGCTAGTCAATCTATCTGAATTTGTGCATGAGTGTGTAGTTATCCAATTTCTGCGACTTGAAATAAAACATTGATATTTTTTGTTGGATTAGTTGGAATATATAACTAGTTAATGGATCCCTGTTTTACTTGTTTTATAGGGCATGTTTTATTCCATCTTTGAGCTCTTAATATGGATATGAAATTCTTTTTTCATTTACCATCTATTGGAACAATCTCACTGTGTGTTTTTCACCTGCTTGAAGAGTTTAGTATTCATAAATATGATTAAACTAACTCTAAGTTTCGATTCTAGTAATTTGTTCCTGACTGCGTATAGATGTGCCTTTTTAAGTTTTATGTCTCATTGCATTTTAATAGGTATGACGCAGTTACTTACCTGAAGTATCTGGATTCCCTTAGAGCTTCTGAGAGTTTTCGATCTGTTTGGGTCTTTGCTGAGTCTAGTTACAAGATTTTTGAATATGCAAAGAAGCGTGTTTATCATTTTGGTAGGTCAGATAGTGGAAAATCGATTGGATTGGGTAAGATTTCATCGACCAGGAAGAGGAAACTAGACCAGGAGAATGAGGACGACAATGGTGAATTCTGCTTTCCACGGTGCTTATAATCAATGAATGTCATATATTGCTTTGTTATATTATCTTCACATGCTAATTATGATATCTTTATATTGAAGCACATTTTCTCTCATACCCCTGTCATCTTAAATTTGTTTGAAAAATGTGCAGTGTTGGATAATATTTTTCTGTCAATGGATGTACAATAATACTTGAACTGCTATATGTTTATATTCTTCACCTGAATGTGTTTATTATTCATCAGCTGCAACTAGTGGTTTAGTGCTGGAGGAAATCTTGGAGGAACCGCCAAAGTGGAAGGTCTTAAATGTGAGTGATGTACTTCTATATATCATTTAGATCCTCAAGTTCCTATTTTTTACGTGGTCATTGGTGAAAACAATTGTTTGTATAATTGCAACCAAGTGTTGTAGTTTGGATGGCAATGTATTTTACCCTCTTTTTTTTGTTTTGGGTAATGTTGTGGTGTAATCACTGCATTGAAATTTAAACGTCCTTTTTTAATAATCGGTTTGTTTTTCAGGATATTCTCATGGAGATACAAGAGGAGAGGCAGAAGCAAGAAATTGTTGGAGAAGTACCCGTTGTTGGAGGTGATGATGAACGAAATGGAAATATACTCGTGGCATGCAAAGATGAACATACTTGCATTCAGCTTCAAGATTGTGTCACAAAAGGCCAGAAAAAGGTTTGTCTAACATTGTTTTTCTTCAGTACTTTCTTATCATTTTGTTATTGATAACCTTGGTTCCCTTACAAAGATTGGGGATCCTTTAAAATCGAAAGTGATGGTTGGCATTGGGCGGGGAGGGCGGATAAGGTTTAATTTAAGACTATATCCTTGTGTCCACCACATTAGGTAATAATGGATGGTGTCACAAATTGGCTATAACTTCTTTCAATGGGTGAAAAAAACTAAATTAAAAATTTTAAAAGATTTCACCAAAATCTAAAGAAGTTGTAATGGCCTGAAACTTTTTGTCTAGCTGGCCATTTACAACTAGAGATCTTGCCTTGTTGAGCCCTTTCCAAGCCATATCTTACTTAAATATGTTCACCATATACATTTGGGGTTGGAAAGGAACTGAAATACTGCTTGGGGCACTGTATTCCGTAGCTGCCAAAAACATCATAGAGGTTGTTCTTTAACTGACTCAGTGATAATACCCTGATCTGATTTGTTGGGACTCTAGAGCATAACTCATGGGAGATTCTGTACCCTAAAACCAGTATCTCATTCTTTGCTAGACTTCAATCTAAAACCCTATATTGGTGCAATCGAAGCAAAGATAATATGCTCAGTTTAGATATCATAAGGTTCTTTGAAGTTTAAATTTTTGCAATATAAAACAATGGAGTGTGGTCTTCAGTTATGAGCACAACTACTCGAAAGTTTCTCCTTGCCCAAACAATTTCTCCTTATTCCTTACCCAATAATATTACCAAGTAGGCAGGCATAGTTTGTGTGTGTGTGTGTGTGTGTGTGTGTGTGAAGTCATCTGCTTTGTGAGTTTATTAGCTGGATTTGTCATGCCCTTGGGTTCTAACACGTCTATTAGATAAAGCATTAGGATGGTTTTCTTGATGTGCATTGTAAAGAATTATATTATGTATGTTACCATATATCTAATATATCCTAATATTAAATATTTTATTACAGTTTCCATTTTATTTAATTGTATCTGTTCAAGGTAATTCGAGAGGAATGGGAAAAATATTTGCTGAGTAAAGTGGAGCTGCAGGCTTTACCAAAATTCAACAAAAAGAAACCCAAAGCGCCTAAAGGATTTGGAGTTCTTAATGGAGTTGGTCCCTCTGTTTCTGGACAGAAAGCTGATGTTAGCATAACCAAGCAAGAAAATGATGCTCTACTTGCTGCAGCACTTGAAATAGGTAAATTAGGGAAAGGGAATAAGGACATAAAAGATTGTGGAACCAATAAAGAACATGTTAAAGAACGAAAATGTGAAAGAAAAAAGAGAAAACCTGTGCTAGGTAAATCTGATCCCGAATCAAAAACTAGTATTCAATCGAAGAGCATGACATCAAAACACGAAGGGACACAAAGTGAGCAGAGTCTATCAGTTTCTGGTCATATTTCTGAAAATGCATCTGAGAGTGAGTACTTTGACAGAAGCATTCTACTAAAGCATGATCAAGGAGCAGAAAAATCCATTAAGCTCTCATCAGTGTATTTCCATGCCCTGGAGAATGATACGAATATACTAGATATTTTGCAGCCGTCTGTCGTTATTGTTTACCACCCTGACATTGCTTTTGTCAGAGAAATCGAAGTCTACAAATCTGAAAATCCCTCCAAGAGGTTGAAGGTTTACTTTCTATTTTACGAAAACTCTACTGAAGTTCAGAAATATGAGGCAAGTATACGAAGAGAGAATGGAGCATTTGAATCACTGATCAGGCAAAAGTCTCTAATGATGTTACCAGTTAGTCAGGTTTGCTATAAGCACCTTTTTATTTGCTCCCAGATTTTGACTTGGTTTCCATTTGTTCTGTTATGTGTGTTCATCTGCGATGCCTGTGAGGAACATGAGTTTCATTTTTTTCTCCTTTAATGTTCCTTTTTCTCATGGTACTACTGTGTATTGCTGCCAGGAGACTGAGCATGCACATCACATAATATATTGAGCAAATTATGTTCCAAGTCCTGCCTTCTAAAAAAAATGTTTTACCTTTGTCCTGTAAGGAAATGTTGAGTATTTTAACAAATTTTCTTTTAAAACACAAAAATCAATATTGGTTATCCTCTGTATCAATATTTTTTAACCATTTACATGCATGAAAATGAAAGCAGAAGCAACTTTGGAGCAAACTAGAGAAGCATCTATAACACCACGACTGAGAGAATATTGTCAAAATTGCCTTATAATAGAAGAATCTTTGATGGACTATCTCAGTTGAAAAGGCTTCACAATTAAATGGTTGATGGCAAGAATTTATGTCATATCACATAAAACTATGCTGTATATTGAAATCTATGGGATAACTCACACATACCTTGTGCCTGAATGCTTCATCCATAATATAATAATATGACGTCTTTGAACCAAGCAAAATATAAATTTGAACTTTCCGCGTTGGACTGATCACAAATGGAATATAAAGACAAAAGTTACCAATGGAGATTCTTAACATGAATAATTATCTCTTAGCATATATTGAGTTATTCATTTCTTGCTTAGATTTGTTAATGTTAGATGCTGTTGAAGGAAAGGTAGTCAGTCTATCTGAATGGTAGATTTTCCACATGTATCATAGCTTACAAAGATTTGTTCATTCTCATATTGGTCATTAACATCTCCAAAATCCTAAAACACAGCTGACACTTTCTTTTGCGTAGTTTGATATAACTGCCCAGTATTGATTATAATTTTAGCTGTTTTGCCTTCTTTAATAATCTCAGTTGTAGTTACTTAAATGTATATTGCTGCAAGTATTATATTCTACTACAGATACACTCATTGGCCTTCACATTAATTGATTGGTTCTTTGGTAACAAATCAGGATGACCACTTTCTTGGCATAAATTCACCCCAAGAGCCCCAATCAGTCACTGCGCAAAACTTGATTACCAGAAAAGCTGGTGGAAAGAAGGATGCAGAAAAAGAAATGCAGGTAGGTGAATGTTGAATCTTTATTCACTGAATTTAGAAGTTGGTAACATTCTGTCATTTCTTCTAGATCATAGTGGACATGAGGGAATTTATGAGCAGCCTTCCCAATGTGCTCCACCAGAAAGGCATGCGTATTATGCCAGCTACTTTGGAAGTAGGAGATTACATTCTGTCCCCATTGATATGTGTTGAGCGTAAGAGTATTCCAGATCTCTTTGGCAGTTTTTCATCAGGTCGTTTATATCATCAGGTGGAAATGATGTCACGCTACTATCGAATACCTGTCCTCCTGATTGAATTTTCACCGGATAAAAGCTTTTCATTTCAGGTTCTTAATGATAAAAACTGCTTTCATTGTTTGGGAAGTACTTAAGGTTTGTTAACCAAAAAAGAAAAGTTATCTGTGCAGTCAGCAAGCGAGATAGGTGATGATGTTACGCCAACCAACATTATATCCAAGTTGTCCTTGCTCGTTCTCCATTTTCCTCGTCTGCGTGTTGTGTGGTCACGTAGTTTGCATGCTACTGCTGAAATTTTCTCCATGCTTAAAGCAAATCAGGATGAACCTGATGAAGTGAGGGCAATCAGAATTGGTGTCCCGTCAGAAGATGGTGTTATCAAGGATGATATTAGGTAAAGATTCTTGTGTTCTTGTTATTGGTGAGTAGTTTTTCAATACGCTGTTGATGGCTAGTGATCATATAATACTAGTCAGATGCCTTAAAATCCTGTGCATGAGAGTTAGTATTCTTGGCTGTAAAGAATGAAAAATTGGTTCAACCCATTCTGCTTTTTATAGTAAAAGGATAACTATGAAAAATACCCTAAAGTATTAGTCAACTATAAGAAATACCTTAATGTTTCTCTGTTACTGAATTATATCCTAATATTTCATTTTGCCAACTAAAAATACCCTCCGCTATAAAAGATATCCTAAAATTTCTCATGCCACTGAATTTTACCTTAATGTTGATTATGTCAATTAATAATATCCTAACATTGTTAAATTTTGATGATTCATACGTTAATTTTATTTCAATATATTCCATAATATAAATAAAAGGGAAATGTCACTCATGATTTAATGTATTATTCATCAAATTTTCAACACCGTTAACGATAGATGGTATTTTTAATTGACAAAATAAAATATTAAGTTATAATTATGTGATAGGAGAAACATTGAGGTATTTTTCATAGTGGAGGATTCACCCAGAGAATAGCCTAGAGAATAAGTCCCGAGTAAAAAAGGTGGGTATTTTTAATTGACAAAATAAAATATTAAGTTATAATTATGTGGAGAAGAAACATTGAAGTATTTTTCATAGTGGAGATTATTTTTTAATTGATAAAATGAAATAATAGGATGTAATTTGGTGATAGAAAAATATTACGATTTGACTTTTTCCTAATTTTCCCTTTAGTAAAATGTTTGGGGGTATAATTTGATAATTAGATTTTTTTTTTAATTTTTTTTTAAATTTTTTTTTTGTCAGAGCTGAAAATTTCAATACATCAGCAGTAGAGTTTCTTAGACGGCTTCCTGGGGTGACAGATTCCAACTATAGGTTAATAATGGATGGGTGTACAAACTTGGCAGAAGTTGCCCTGCTTCCGGTGGAGAAGCTGGCGGAGTTGATGGGGGGTCAAAAGGCTGCTAAAACGTTGAGAGATTTTCTCGATGCCAAGTTTCCGACCTTGCTGTAGAACGGCTTCGGATTTAGATGGATTCCAGTCCCGTGAGTGTTGTTCAAGTGGAATATACATATATCATGGTTCTAACACCCTTATTTATGTTATAATTCACGCGTTGCAAGGACAAGACTTGATATTCTGTAGAATTAGTAAAGATGCAAAAATATTTAAATAAAAAATTTTAATGTAATTTTATTTCTAATGTATATAGTATTACAGATAGTTAGTAAATTAGATTAGGAAGCATCAGTATTCAATTATTTTTTATAAAAATGCAATTAAATTAATCATATCTATCTATCTATAGTTATGAGAATACTGTAGCAAACTAAAGAAACTTGAAATTTTTATCTTAATCTGTGTATATATTAAAGGATAATTATGTTCATCTATATCACACTTTTATAATGAGTTGGTTTCCTAAGAGACGGTCTCACTATTTTTTTATTGTGAAACGGACCTTAATAAATCATTTCAATAAGTTAAATACATCATTTCATTTTTAAAAATTACATTATTTGCAGCAAATAAATACATCATTTGCAATAAAGAAACACATCATTTCATTAAATTCGTTTCACAATAAAAATAGTGAGACATCATTTGCAATAAGAAACACATCATTTTATTAAATTCATCTCATAATAAAAATGATGAGACCGTCTTATCTGAGAATTTGTCTTTATAATTTATGAAAATATATCCAACTCTTTTAATATTATGGAATTTTACATTATTTTTTATTATGTAATCTTATCCAAATTTATTACATCATATATTAATTGCCATATCATTCTTCCACATAAGCTATTAAAGATAATGTGCACGGATGATGTGGCATTAAAATTTTATTTGTGAGTTAATATTTTTGATAAAAAAAATTAAATTATTTTGGAATTTAGTTTTTTAATTTAATTTGATCTTTTATTTTTTAATTTAGGAAATAGGAAACTTAAATACAATTATGAAATTTATTATTTATTTATTATTATTATTATTATTATAAATTAATATTGTTAGGAATATTGTTAGATATATTAGAACCCCTTTATTGTCAATGTCTGTGTATCATGTTTTGGTGCAGCAAAGCTCAAGCCAATCTAGTTTCTAGCAACTTAGTACTGAGTCGAAATGTAAAGTCCTGTATAGGTCATATATACTCGAGTTGTAATAGAACTAGAAAAGAAGAATGAAGAATGTTGAAGGATTCAACAGACTTGATGATTGCTGAAGATTGATGAAGAAGCTAGTGAAAGCTAGCAAACACGAAGGAATCTGAACAAGAGAATGCTGAAGAAGTAACGCCAGCATGCTGCGAAGATTTTAGCAAGTCTGCAAAGACATTAGCTGAATGCCAACCGCCAGCAAACACTCAACAACAATCAAGAAAGAAAACACAAGTCGCAAATCAGAAGGATCCAAATCACAAGGAAACCTGACGAATCAAAGAATAGAATAATCATCAGACACAACGAAGGTTTCAAGTTCAAAGTGAAAGATCAGTTCTGACAAAGATGGCTACAGATAGGAGCTACGCCAATCAGAGACAAGGGATACTTGAAGAGTCTTTGTACGTTGTAGAAAAGAAAGAACAGAGATTGACGAGAAATACCTTTGAGTCTAACGGATAAGATTCAAACGACTGTTTAAATCTTCACCTATAAATAGGTTTCATTCAAAAATGATTCAGAGGTTCGCGAAATTATACAAAGAAAACTAGAGAAGATCCAATCATTCTCTACACTACGCGAACTCATCCGAGCTAGTACGTGATTGAAGCTTTCTCAAAAGCTATCATACTTGAAGCTCGAGACCTTTGAAGTTTAACTTCTCTAGGTTGATATTGGGATTCATTCTATTCTTAGAAAAAATCTAGCAGTCACCTTGCTGTGCAAGCATGATTATTACGGGCATCGCCAACACAATGATAGGTTCTGGGAAGAACTATAAAATTCCCAACAGTCGACGTCCAAGGAAAATGGAGGTTTGTCCTCACTCTACGGAGCGACGAGGTGAAGAATACCGAGGTGCTTGAAGGTGCGCGCTGACCAGACAGAGGAGCTGCTCAACGTTAGAGATCAGGTCTGACCTTGTATTCAATCGATTAGTGAATTTTCAGTCGGAGGACTGAAGAGTGGACGTAGAACAGTTGTTCGAACCACTATAAATCCTTGTGTCCCTTTATTGCTTTATTTCGTTATTTTGTGTGCGCATCTTTGAAACTCAACACACCAAGTATTGTAGTATAATCTGCAATCAACTTAATGAATATTAGAGCTAAAACATATTTGATAAACACCTGCTAAGTCAAGACCTTAGCAAGATAAGTGCAAGACCTTATTAATACTTTCGCTGCATATAAAACACTCTGATCGGGGACCAACAAGTGGTATCAGAGCAGTTGGTCTTTACAAACTAGCTGCTTCTGAGTCGCTTAGGACAAGATCCATATTTTCCTTACATATCTGTATTTTTGTGTTTAGCTCAGGTTAAAAGAAATGGCGAACAACGCGAAGTTTGAAAAGTTTGCTCCTGAAAGTTACTCCACCTGGAAAAAGAGGTCTTTGATCACATTGATGAACATACATCCCGAGATGAAGTAAGTGATCGAAAATGGACCAATCAAAATCCAAAAAGTGAAGATCAATATTGGCGAAGATGTAGCAGGACCAGACATAATGGTTGACAAACCGTACGAAGAATGAACTCCAGAAGATCGAGTTCGTGGCCAACAAGACTACGTAGCCATGGATTTAATCTTAAATTCCTTGTCACCGACCCTAATGACAGAAGCCTTGGAGTACAAGAATGCCAAAGAAATGTGGGACTTTCTCGACACTCTAAGCACTGAAACGAATCAAATAAAGAGAAACAAGCTACAACAATGGGTAGACATGTATGAATCTTTTCAATTGATTCCAGGTGAAACCGTCAAGGACATGGAGGCCGGATTCAACACCATTGTAGCTGAGTTAAAGAAGTTGGGAAGAACATACGAGCTTCCCGACATGAACTCAAAGATTCTCTCAAGACTGCCAAAGAAGGATTGGTTCGTCAAAGTGACTAGTCTGAAGTAGAAGGATTTTTCTGCAATAAGTACCAAAGAAGTGTTTGCTCAACTGAAGGCGCATGAATGGGACATCAAGCAGATCAACAAAAATGAAGTTGATCGTGCTGAAGCAATCGTTGAAGAACCCATTGATAACTCTCATAAAGAGCTATCTTTTGATCTCTTCTTATAAACTTTAGGTGTTGTTTTAAATAAGATTGTTATTAATCAGAGTCCTTTTTAGTTGTTTTTACATCTTTGTAATTATGGCATGTTATTTTAGCTAATGCAAGTGTTAATAAGTTTTTGCAAGCTTTTTGGTCAAGTTTCGATTAGGTTCGGAATGCTAGAGCTTCCCTGCCGCATGTTGATCAGAAGTCATGCTTGAGCATAGGAAATGCAAAATGGACAGAATGAAGAATATCTTCTCTCTCCGGGACCACTTGAAGACAAGACTAAAGCTCCTTTTTGATCTTGTCTGCTGGGAGGACAGGTGTCACAATTAAAGCCAACTCTTGTCTGAAAGGAACAATGACACTTATCTACGTGGAAGGATCCTGGAAATGAAATGAAGATCAATGGTGTTGCAAGAAGATTCAAAAATATCAAGAAAAGGAAAAACACTTTTGGGGGAGATATCGGATAACATTATTCAGAACAGAACACACGAAGAGAGAGAACACGAGGAGCAGGAGGTTGAGCAACAAGCTTGGAGGAGAAGCCATTGAAGATAGAGAGATCATCATCGATAGTTTGCTTTTAGATTTTGAGTTGTATTTGATGATGAATGATCTTCTATTTCATTTTATTTCTTTTGCAAGTATGAGCTAACTCTATCTAACACTTGGGTTGTGGAACAATTCGCTTTTACTTGATTATATGTTAGAACCATGTTTTGTATGACTGAACTTGTCTTCGATCTTGTTTATACTCGTTTCTTGAGCACGACAGTAGATAGTAACATATCATCTATGGAGACCGAAAGGTAAAATAGGCTGAGGAGACCTTAGACAATTGTGTTAATCCTATAGGCATATGAGATAATACAACTTGAGATGACTGAATTTATTGGTTTCATCACTAGAACACTGTGGTATGCATAGGCATATGATTCCCAGTATGATAGTGTAGATCTAGTAGAACGACAGTTTGCTAGGCAGATTAAGAAAGGTTCTATGGTTCAGATGCATGCAAGACATAAACTCTAGCATATAAGATAGTAACGGTGGATTGTATTCCATAACATGAGTGTGCTCTTTTATAATTGAGAACCAGTTACATCATTTATGTTTATTTGGTGGAACGATGAAGTATTGTGGATCTTATTTCTGTGTGGAATTATAGTCTATGCATATTTATGTTTTGAGTAGAAGTTAGTTATAAACACCCTTTCATTTGCAAGCAATCCTCAGTGCACAGTTTAAAAACTCACTCCCTTGGGTTCGATATCTGGTCTCACTTGACTGTATTACTTGTAGATTGTGTATACTTGTGCATTGGTTCTATAGGTACACTATAGCACACAACAAGTTTTTGGCGCCGTTGCTGGGGAGTGACTAAAATTTAAATCTGAATGCTTTTGAATTGCTTGAGTATTATAATATATAATCCGATTTGAATGCTTTTGGAAACTAATCATTTTCTTAATGCAGGAGGGTCAGTAGTTTATGTGTGAAAAGATTGTACGAGAACTATTTCCGTTTGATCCAGAAATTGAGAGAACTTCCAAGAGAAACAGGAGGAAGCAGAAAACTAAGAAAATGGCTGATGCAGGTCCGGAAAGAAATATTGATGAAAAAGACAGAGTAATCAGGACATGTATGGCACCAAAATTCACTGACTTTGATCCAGGGGTGGTAAGACCTGAGGTGCAGGCACAACATTTTGAGCTAAAACCAGTTATGTTTCAGATGTTGCAGAGTCTAGGGTAGTTTAGTGGACAAGCTACAGAAGATCCATATCTACATCTGAGGTCTTTCTTGGAGATCTGTGATAACTTCAAACTGCAAGGAGTAACACCTGAATCTTTGAGGATGCACTTATTTCCTTTCTCTTTAAGGGATAGTGCTAAGACTTGGCTCACAAATCCGACACCTGGATCTGTGACAACTTGGAATGAGCTAGCAGAGACTTTCTTGATGAAGTACTTCCCTCCTACCAGGAATGCTAGATGCAGAAATGCAATCATGTCTTTTAGGCAAGATGATGAATTGGTTAATGAGGCATGGGAAAGGTATAAAGAACTGTTAAGAAGGTCTCCAAATCATGGGATACCCTATGGTATTCAGATAGAGATCTTTTACAATGGAATAACTGGAAATTCAAGAATGATGATTGATGCCGCCGCGGGAGGAGCCTTATTGGATAAAACATATAATGAACCATGTGAAATCTTGGACAAAGTAGCTGCAAACAACTATCTCTGGGCTAATTCCAGGGCAGCAACTATTACTACTCCGAAAGTTGCAGAGGTTCTGGAAGTTGATCCTATGAAGGCCCTCACTGCACAAATGGAAGCCTTAGGAGCAACCATGAAGAATATTGAGAAAAACACCAGTCAGGTCATGCTACCTCCCATGCCAACAGAGTCTGCAATGGTTTTAAGTTGCATCTACTGTGGAGAAGGTCATCAGTTTGAGGAATGCCCTTCAAACCCAACATCTGTTTGTTACATGGGAAACAGACCTCAACAGTACCAGGGAAACAATAATCCTTATTCTAATAACTACAATGCATGATGGAGGAACCATCCCAATTTCTCATGGTCTGGGCAAGGATATCAGAATGTTGCAGCACGGGAACATCATAACAAATTTAACAAAGGTGGTTACAACCAACAACAGAGTAACCAACAGCAAAGCTTGGAGGCACCACCTCAGAAGCCTGAGAAAACCATGGAGGAAATGATGAAAGAGTTCATGGCTAAGAATGAAGTGAGGCTGAAAAGCCAAGATGCTTTAATACAAAGTCAAGCCTCTTCCCTGAGAAATTTGGAGGTTCAAATGGGCCAGTTGGCCAATGATATTAGGAACAGACCACAGGGAAGTTTACCTAGCAATACAGAGAATCCTAGAGGGGGAAATGAGCAGTGTAAGGTGGTGACCTTGAGGAGTGGAAAGCAGATTGAAGAGAGACCAACTGAAGTACAACAAAAGAGGTTGAACCTCCCACAAAAGAGGATCAAGCTGGGGTTATAATACAAAGAGAAGGGAAAGCTCCTATTAAGGAGGTTTATCCCTCAGTCAATGATGAGTTGATAACTCAGGAAAAGTGATCACTGTAAAATCTACAGATTAATTATAGAAACAGTGGCAAATAAATTTGTAAACCCTAAGGTTATCGATCCAGGGGAATTGTGTGGGGAAATTATCCTATGTACTAGCTATGATCCTAAGATTCATTGTTTGAGGAATTCAAAATAGGTTTTGGTTTTATAAAATTAAAGAGAACAATGCAGAAAATTAAAGTAGTTTTGAAAGCAAATTTAAAAGAACACAGATTCTAGGGAAGACTTCTTATTATGGATAACATGTAGGAATCAATTAATTTAACAGGTGGAATACTGCAACAATGCTATATTTTCTTGTTTGGCAAATATAACCTAGATTACTAATTAGTGACTATCTCCGCTCGGTCTCAAAGTACACCAAATTAGTCAATCCGATAAGCAAATCAATTCAATTCCTATAGTCTAGTACATCTGTTTGGATAGTGTAGATTGTATCATGCATTCCTATTCCCACTATTAATATTCACCTCTCGGTCCTTCTATCAATAGCTAGACATCTAAATTAATCATCACCTCTCGGTCCTTGAATTAATCTAGAATTATAAAATAAACACAGGAATCGTGAACCTAATTAATTAATCCTAACATGTATCCATAATAATATCAACCCCTAGAACCCGCTAGGGTTTCTAGCCACTCATCGCAGATAGAAATCCAAAAGAAAACATATTAAATTGCATAAAAGTAAAGAACTTACAAGAAAAATCTAAGGGTTTCGTGTTTCCCAAGTCTCCAAACTCTAAAAACTGAATTGTAGAATGAAAATATGATGATTGGTACTGAAAAATCGAATTTAGTAGGCTATTTATAGGGGTGGATATGTATCCTATCAAATCTAGGGCTAAAGATATGAATAAATCCGATTTTCATGGAATTTCCGCTCCAGCAGACAGACTCGCGTCGATCGTGGCTGATTGGCGTCGATCGACGTGGTCTCTCGCCCCTTCTGCGCGATCTCACAGTTTTGGCCATAACTTCCTCTCCCGAACTCCGATTGACCTGATTCCAGTTGCGTTGGAGAGCTAACACAAAGCATCATCCATTGCCATGTGCCAATAGCCCGAATCCTCCTTGTGGAAGAACTATTCACTCCTACTCTTACACGTCACTGCTTTCGGAACGGCTTTCTCGTGAACTTAGGCCTAAAACCTACAAAAACACCAAAACGCGCATAATACCACCTAATATAGACTCATGCATAGAATATATATATAAACTCAATAAAACTACATAAAAGAGTAGAAAATAATATAGATAAGCGAGTAAAATAATGAGTTTATCAAACCCCCCAAACTTAAAGGTTTGATTGTCCTCAATCAATAGGCAAGAAAGAAATCAAAAGATCATGCGATTAAAGTGCAATGCCTCACAAGATTCATCACAGTCAAGAATCAAAAATCTACTACACACAAGCAATTTGAAAGAGACAAAAAATTCATCAACAGTGGAAGAACTCACAAGAAGTGTATCGCTCAACTCTCAAGTGTTTAAGGTATAGATGAAAGCACTCAATAACTTGTATGAAAAAATTTCTACCATAGGCTTGCAAATTTTCTAATATCTCCACTGCTAGAATGTGCACACAAGTCTAGAATAAAAAATGACTTTCATTGGGTTGTAATGTAGGCTTTTTGTGAAGGGTAGGGAAAATTTGGCCAAGTGACTAAATTAAGTTGAGTTGATCATTCTCAACCAATGCAACCACCATCTATTCATCATTCAACCTTCTCCTCAAATATATCAACAACACACAACCTTTTTTTTTATCTCATTTTGAATCTCTTATGCTCTTTACAAAATTTTGTATTTTTTTTCTTTTCAGAGAGCTTATGAGAATTCTAATTGTTTCTTTGAGCTTCTTTTTCACACATCTTTTCACCACTAAGTTTTATTTTCTTAGCTCCATATCACAATCATTCTACCCCATATACCACAACTCAAGACATGAGCGAAACCAATACTTCTTCTTAATCTCATAGACAAGGAAAGAAAATTTTTGTATAGGCTCAAAAGTGGCTAACTAGGGAAAATTTAATGTGAAGGGACAGTGTTTAGGGAAATGGGCTATCAAAGATGGCCTAAGATCATTTCCTAAACTCGTGCACACTATGCAGTCTCAACACAGAAAATAAGCAAGGGACAATGTTTAGGGAAATGGGCTATCAAAGATGGCCTAAGATCATTTCCTAAACTCGTGCACACTATGCAGTCTCAACACAGAAAATAAGCAAGTTCTAGAGAAATAAAAACACACATGTGAATCTCATATCAAACGAAATAAAGGCTCAAAATTCTCACACAAGGGTTCAAAATTTTTCTTCCACAGTCAATTTCAGATAAGCTCAATCAGCAAGCAAGGATAAGTGTCAAATCAATCATATCATGCGGTATTCTACATTCATAGGCATTTAACCACAATCACAATCAATTCAAACTCAACCCTCAACCGATTCTACTCTCACAATCTCATTCAGATTATTTCAAAACTCAAAAATTTTCCCACAAAATAGAATAAAAACTTTAAAAAAAAATTTAAAGCGGAAAGCAAAATAAATAAAGGATAGAACGTTCCATCTCTTGTCCACATCCCCCCAAACTTATTTCCAACTCGAAGAGTGGAATAAGTTTGAAAATCAGACAAAAGAGGGAACAATACCTGGTAGTGGATCTCAGACATCCACTTTTTATCCCCTGGAGACTTCGGATGTTGCTCGACGTGAATTGTTGCAGCTAGCACTTCACGTCGATTGTCGTGAAGCCTTCTTGCCGATCCTGCTGAGGATCGAAGTGTATTATGCTGGGCTGCTCGGTATCGATCGACGCCAGGCTGCGTCGATCGACGTCGAGCCGATCTCCAAATTTTTTTTAATACTGCAAAACAACTGTTAATGCAAAATAAAAGAAATTCGAAATAATACTTAGAAAAACGAAAATTTAAAAGAAATTACGAAAAAGGTTGGGTTACCTCCCAACAAGTGCTTGATTTAACGTCGCAGCTCGACGATACCTCAAATCACCGCCAAGGAGGTCGGGTCCAGACTCGCCGACCTTTGGAATCCACCATGTAAACCTTCCGATCCTTGATAATGGTGGTGAGCTCAGAACAAGGTGGCGTAGTTGACAGATTCACCCCTTCGTCTCCTCGCTCCCATTCGATGGCAGCTGGTTCTTCCTCTTCAGATTCATCTCCTTCGTCAGTAGTGAAGATTCGATTGCACTCCGCTTTCTTCTTGCTCTTGTCGATCACAAAGGTGATCTTTTCATCGTTCGCCCGGAGTATGATCTCGCCGCCTCGACAGTCAATGAGAGCAGCGCTAGTGTCGAGAAACTCACGCCCCAAGATCATGGGCATGTTCTTGTCTTCCTTCATCTCGTGCACCACAAAATCTGCAGGGAAGATGAGATGGCCCACGCGAATGAGCACATCCTCTAGTATACCTTTCGGGCAGGACACAAAGCTATCCGCCATCTGCAGGGTGATCGTTGTGGGCCTCATCTCTCCGATGTTGAGACGCTTGTAGATGGAGTACGACATCAGGTTGATACTGGCCCCAGTATCACATAGTAATCTCTCAAATGTGTGTCCCCCAATCTCAACGGGAATAGAGAAGCATCAAGGATCGCTTCTCTTGATGGGCACCTGCTTTTGAAGTAGCAGGCTGCACTGCTCGTGGATCTTCACTGTCTCATTTTCCACGAACTGCTTCTTTCCACTCATCAGTTTTCGAAGGTACTTCATGTACCCCGAAATCTCCTTTAGTTCTTCGATCAGTGGGATGTTGATGCTGACCTTCTTTAGATTCTCCACAAATCTGGAGAACTTCTCGTCCTCTTTCTGCTTCGTGAACTGCTGTGGGAAAGGCAAAGGAGGAGGTTGATTTTCAGACTGCTTCTGCTTCGTGTCTGGAACAGACTTTAGCATCGATCGATGTAGGGTAGCATCGATCGACGTGGCAGGTCCGTCGATCGACGTGGATTCATGTCCTGCACAGTTTTGCTCCTTTTCACCTCCAGAATCATTCACAGCCGTCTCAGGACCCTTGTAGCTCGTCCCAGACCTCAGAGTGACGGCTTTGCAGTCTTTTTGAACCCTTGGGTTCACCTCCGTTGTGCTCGGAAGCTTTCCAGGCTTGTGTTGGTTGCCGAGTGTGGTGGCAATCTGGCTCAATTGCGTGTCCATTATCTGAAGGTGTTTTGTCATCAGCTGCATGTGGTCGGCCATCCCCTTCACTTCGGTTTCTACTTTCCCAAACCGATTGTCTGAGCTCTTGATAAATTTCTCGAGCGTCTCTTCCAGCACAGACTTCTTTCTTTCCACTATCTCTCCTCCAGTACCTACATCAAAACCAGGCGGAGAGTGTTCTCCAGCAGAAGGGTTAGAATAAGAAAAACCAGGGTGAGATCGCCCATGGTTGTAATGATACCCTTGATTGTCTCGGTAGTTATTGTGATAACCACCGCCAATGTAGTTCACCTCCATCCCCGCAGTTCCAGACGAACTGCTTGCACCTCGGTTGATGTAGTCGGCCTCTACCGGAACAATAGCCATGCTTGGCTCTGCAACAACTGCGGCTTGTGTAGTGCTCAATTTTTCAATCTCTTCCTGGAGCTTTTTCACCTCAGCAACCACATCAATTTCTGGCTTGGCTTCCACAGCTTTGACTGGAATCTATCTCTCAGTTGGCCATTGGTGGCTATTCAGTGCCATGTCTGCCAGCAATCTCATGCTCTCTGCACCACTCTTCTTCATCAGTATCCCACCAGCAGATGCATCAACCAACTCCTTCATGTGAGGATTCAAACCCTCATAAAAATGGCACACTTGCATCTCCAGATCGATGCCATGTCCAGGACAGAGTCGTAGAAGCTCTTTGTATCTCTTCCAGACCTCGTAGAGTGACTCATCATACATCTGCTTGAAAGTAGTAATGGCAGCTTTCCTCTTCAGCAACAGGCTCGGTGGGAAGTAGTTGGTAAGGAACTCTGCTCGAAGCTCCTCCCATGTCCCGATCTGACTCTTATCCAGTCCAGCAAACCAAGAACGTGCCTCGTCTCTGAGTGAGAACGAGAACAGTCTCATCCTGATCACATCTTGGGTTACTCCATTCAGCTTCACAGTGTTACACACCTCGATGAATTGGTTGAGGTGGGTATATGGATCTTCTACAGCTCTCCCCCCACACTGGTTTTGCTGCACCATCTGAATAAGGTCTGTGCGCAGCTCAAAGTTGTTGGCATCAATGCCAACTCTGAATCCGGCCTCCGCTTGCTGTGGAAGAAATCGGTCCAAGATGGACCTTTGCAGGATCACAACTTGCCTATCGTTCAACTCTGCCAGTCTTGCAGCTTGTTCCGCCTGAGTAGCCTGGGCTGCTTGCAGTTGTGCTCTCAGTTGTTGTACTTCATTCACAAATTGCCTCTGCTCCTCAGGAGTCATGTTTTTCAGAGGTGCTTCAGGATTCTCAGCCATCTCTCGCTGTTTTTCTTTTCCTTTCCTTTTGATTTTCCTGCAGGTAGCTTCAATTTCAGGGACAAAGGCTTCGAGTGTTTTTCCTTTGGCTCGCGTGTTCATGCACCTGCACAAAAAATGGGTAAATGTCAGTTCAGCGTCGATCGACACAAAAGAGTGGTTGGCGTCGATCGATGCTAGGGTCCGTTGATCAACGCAACAAAAAATGATCGACATCGATCGACGCTATATGGCGTCGATCGACGCAAGACGCAGACTCAAAAACTCACACACGCACGCGTACAAAAAAATAAAACTCAATCCAGCAAATCCTAGAACGAACTAGTAACAAGATAAAATCTAACAATTCCCCGGCAACGGCGCCAATTTGATCACTGTAAAATCTACAGATTAATTATAGAAGCAGTGGCAAATAAATTTGTAAACCCTAAGGTTATCGATCCAGGGGAATTGTGTGGGAAAATTATCCTATGTACTAGCTAAGATCCTAAGATTCATTGTTTGAGAAATTCAAAATAGGTTTTGGTTTTATAAAATTAAAGAGACCAATGCAGAAAATTAAAGTAGTTTTGAAAGCAAATTTAAAAGAACACAAATTCTAGGGAAGACTTCTTATTATGGATAACATGTAGGAATCAATTAATTTAACAGGTGGAATACTGCAACAATGATATATTTCCTTGTTTGGCAAATATAACCTAGATTACTAATTAGTGACTATCTACGCTCGGTCTCAAAGTACACCAAATTAGTCAATCCGATAAGCAAATCAGTTCAATTCCTATAGTCTAGTACATCTGTTTGGATAGTGTAGATTGTATCATGCATTCCTATTCCCACTATTAATATTCACCTCTCGGTCCTTCTATCAATAGCTAGACATCTAAATTAATCGTCACCTCTCGGTCCTTGAATTAATCTAGAATTATAAAATAAACACATGAATCATGAACCTAATTAATTAATCCTAACATGTATCCATAATAATATCAACCCCTAGAACCCGCTAGGGTTTCTAGCCACTCATTGCAGATAGAAATCTAAAAGAAAACATATTAAATTGCATAAAAGTAAAGAATTTACAAGAAAAATATAAGGGTTTCGTGTTTCCCAAGTCTCCAAACTCTAAAAACTGAATTGTAGAATGAAAATATGATGATTGGTACTGAAAAATCAAATTTAGTAGGCTATTTATAGGGGTGGATATGTATCCTATCAAATCTAGGGCTAAAGATATGAATAAATCCGATTTTCATGGAATTTCCGCTCCAGTAGACAGAATCGCGTCGATCGTGGCTGATTGGCGTCGATTGATGTGGCTTCCTCTTCGGCGTCGATCGATGCTGATTGGCATTGATCGACGTGGTCTCTCGCCCCTTCTGCGCGGTCTCACGGTTTTGGCCATAACTTCCTCTCCCGAACTCCGATTGACCCGATTCCAGTTGCGTTGGAGAGCTAACACAAAGCATCATCCATTTCCATGTGTCAATAGCCTGAATCCTCCTTGTGGAAGAACTCTTCACTGCTACTCTTACACGTCACTGCTTTCGGAACGGCTTTCTCGTGAACTTAGGCCCAAAACCTACAAAAACACCAAAACGCGCATAATACCACCTAATATAGACTCATGCATAGAATATATATATAAACACAATAAAACTACATAAAATAGTAGAAAATAATATAGATAAGCGAGTAAAATAATGAGCTTATCAAAAAGCAAACTGAAATCCCTGAGGGAAATGTGCTCAATAGCAAGAGGAAAACTGTGGAAGATGATTACAATCCATCTCAGCCACCATTCCCTGGAAGATTCAAGAAACAGAAGGAAGAGGAACAATTCAAGAAGTTTTTGGACATGCTCAAGCAAATCCACATCAATGTACCTTTGGTGGAAGCATTGGAGCAAATGCCTACTTATGTTAAATTTCTAAAGGACATTCTGACTAAAAAGAAAAGGTTGAAGGAGTTTGAGACTGTGTCCTTGTTTGAGGGAGTTAGTGGGCCATTGATCCAGGGAGTTTTACCATTCCCTGTTCAATTGGAGGAAGGGATGTAGGAAGAGCACTCTGTGATTTGGGAGCCAATGTGAACTTAATGCCCCTATAAATTTTTAAAAAGCTGGGTATAGGAGGAGCAAGACCAACAACTATCACCTTGCAGCTTGCAGACAGATCAACTGTGCATCCAGAAGGGAAGATTGAAGATGTACTGGTCAGAGTAGATAAGTTTATCTTCCCTGCATACTTTATTATTTTGGATTATGAAGCTAACAGAGAAGTGCCCATTATTCTGGGAAGACCCTTTTTAGCCACAGGCAGGACACTGATTGATGTGGAAAAAGGAGAGTTGATTATGAGGGTCCATGAAGAACAGACTGCTTTTAACTTGTATAACACTATAAAGTTGCTAGATGAATCAGAAAATTACTTCACGATTGGAATCTTAGAGTCAGTTCTAGAGGAGCATATTGTAGATCTACAACATGAAGAATGTGAGAATGAGGAAGTGTCTGAGGAAAATGTTGCAGCATGGGTAGAGCATGGTGCAAAGTTGGGGGGGGGGGTACAAACCTAACTTTGAATCATTGGATCTTATGAACAGAGAACAGAAGGAGCCAAAGTCTTCACTCGAAGAACCTCCTGAGCTGGTGCTCAAGCCTTTGCCAGCTCACTTGAAATACGTGTATTTAGGAGAAGCTGAGACTCTACCTGTGATAATTGCTTCAAATTTGAAAGAGGAATATGAACAGAGACTGATGCATATGCTTAAAAAGCATAAACAGGCAATTTGATGGACCATATCAGATATCAAGGGAATCAACCCTACTATCTGCATGCATAAGATACTGTTAGAAGATGGGATTAAGAATTCGGTACAACCACAAAGGAGGCTCAATCCCAACATGAAAGAAGTTGTGAAGAAGGAGATAATCAAGTGGTTAGATGCAGGAATCATATTCCCTATTTCAGACAGCTCATGGGTGAGCCCAGTACAGTGTGTGCCGAAGAAAGGGGGAGTTACTGTTGTGCAAAACGAGAAGAAAGAAATGATAGCCACGAGGACGGTCTCTGGGTGGAGAATTTGTATAGATTATAGGAAGTTAAATGATGCCACCAGGAAGGATCACTTTCCACTACCATTTGTAGATCAAATGCTAGACAGATTGGCTGGTCAGGATTATTACTGCTTCTTAGATGGGTACTCGGGTTACCATCAGATAGCAATAGCCCCAGAGCATCAGAGCTTGACTACCTTCACCTGCCCTTATGGAACATTTGCATTTCGTAGGATGCCATTTGGCCTTTGCAATGCTCCAGCAACTTTCCAGCATTGCATGATCTCAATTTTTTCTGAAATGATTGAGAATGGCTTAGAGGTGTTCATGGATGACTTCTCGGTCTTTGGAAAAGACTTTAACACCTGTTTAGGAAATCTAGAAAATGTTTTGCAACTTTGTGAGAAGTCACAGCTGGTCTTAAATTGGGAAAAATGCTGCTTCATGGTGCAGCAGGGGGTAGTCCTAGGGCACAAAATTTCCAACAAAGGCATTGAAGTTGATCCTGCAAAAATCGAAGTTATTGACAAGATGTCAATTCCAAGTTCACTAAAAGCAGTAAGAAGCTTTCTGGGCCATGCTGGTTTCTATACAAGGTTTATCAAAGATTTTTCCAAGATAGCCAAGCCACTTTCAGAACTGCTAGAACTAGACAGGAAATTTGATTTCAGCAGTTAGTATATGAAGGCGTTTACTAAGTTGAAAGCTGCACTTGTCACAGCTCCTGTAATGCAACCACCAAGCTAGGATGAACCCTTCGAGCTGATGTGTGATGCAAGTAACTATGCAGTAGGAGCAGTGTTGGGACAGAGAAAGGATAGAATTTTCAGATCCATCTATTATGCAAGTAAGACAATGGATGGGGCACAGAGGAATTACACTACTACGGAAAAGGAACTTTTGGCAGTAGTGTTTGCTTTTGAGAAGTTCAGATCTTATCTGGTTGGAGCTAAGGTGATTGTGTTTACAGATCACTCTGCAATCAAATACTTAATGGCTAAGAAAGATGCAAAGCCAAGGCTCATCAGATGGATACTTCTTTTGCAAGAGTTTGATCTAGAAATCAAAGATAGGAAAGGAACAGAAAATCAAGTTGCTGATCATCTATCAAGGTTAGAAAACCCCTTCGGAGTGGATGACACAATCCAGATCAATGATGATTTTCCAGATGAGCAACTCATGACATGCAAGGAAGAAGCCCATTGGTATGCAGATTTTGCAGATTACCTTGCAACTGGTAGAAAACCATATGGGCTGCATGGACAGCAATTGAAGAGGTTCTTACATGATGCCAAGTTCTATTATTGGGATGATTAAACTTTGTATAGGTTGGGCCTTGATCAGATTTTTAGAAGATGTGTTCCAGAATACAAAATTCCATATGTTCTGAGTGAATGCCATGCTTCAGCATATGGAGGGAATTTTGGTGGACAGAGGACAACAGCTAAAGTACTGCAATAAGGATTTTATTGGCCGATAATCTTTAAGGATGCATTTGAATTTGTCAAGAACTGTGACAGATGCCAAAGAGTGGGAAATCTACCAGCCAGGAATGCTATGCCTCTGAATAACATTGTGGAAGTAGAATTATTTGATGTGTGGGGAATGGACTTCATAGGGCCATTCCCATCCTCTTTTGGGAATGAGTACATTTTATTAGCTGTTGACTATGTATCTAGATGGGTGGAAGCGTGTGCTTGTGCTCACAATGATGCAGCTACAATCATAAAATTTTTGCATAAGAATATCTTCACAAGGTTTGGAACTCCAAGGGCAATAATAAGTGATGAGGGTACACATTTTATAAATAAGAACTTGTCTGCTTTGCTGGCCAAGTACAACATCAATCACAAGGTTTCAACCACGTATCACCCACCGACCAATGGGTTGGCTGAACTGTCAAACAGAGAGGTGAAAAGTGTGCTGGAAAAAGTGGTGAACACTACAAGGAAGGACTGGTCCAAGCATTTGGATGACTCTTTATGGGCTTATAGGACAGCCTGCAAAACACCTTTGGGGATGTCTCTATACAGGCTTGTCTTTGGGAAAGCCTGCCACTTGCCTTTAGAAATGGAGCACAAAGCATATTGGGCCACTAGGAAACTAAATTTTGATCCTAAGGCAAAGTAAAAAGATGGCATGATAGCAAAATTGCAGATAGAAATCTGGAAGAGGGTTAGCAGGTTCTGCTTTTTAATGCCAGATTGAGGCTATTTCCCGGCAAGCTTAAATCCCGATGGTCTGGACCTTTCACTTTGGTGAAGATCTACCCTTATGGAGCTGTGGAGCTGAAAGATGAAAGCACGGGGAATGTCTTAAAAGTCAATGGACAAAGGGTGAAACAATACCATGGAGGAAGCTGGGAGAAGGTGAAAGCTTCCACTCAAGTGCAGGAACCTTAGAAATCGAGGTAACCTAAGCTATCACGAGGATTGGATGAAGCATATGGTGATGGCTTAGGATGTTCACTTTAATTTTGTATTTTATTTCTTGCCTAGTTAAATTTAAGTTTGCTTTAATTTAGTTTTAGGAAGATCGAATGCTACAGCCTGTGAGTAACATTGGTATCGGGTAGAATAGATTTATTTATTTAATGAAAATTAGGAGTTCTATCTGATAATTAGTTATTTTGGTTTTATTTATTTTATGTTTTATATATATATATATATATATATATAAAGAGGACAGTGGGGTTTTAAAATTTTACGTATGAGTCAGCGTGGGTTTGACATAGCCGTTGAGTGGAGAGAGAATGGGAGCAACAGTTATCACCCCTAGGAGACACAGTTTTGGTAACTTACTTTTCAATTTGAAATGAAGGGAGGTGTCTAATCAAGGGAAGTTGAAGAGTTTCCTTGTTTCTTGTGCCGTTTAATGCTTAAAGTGGGTGTATATATATATTATACATACTGTAGAAATCATCAAAAATCTCGTGCATAAATCAGAGTTGTTGTCGAAAAACAGGTACGAATTCCTCACTCCTTCTCCTCTTTTGCTTTTGGTTGTTCTTACTTTCTCTTGTATTCGGTTGTTCTTCTTTTTCTGTTACTTTCACAAATCAGAATGACGGGTATGACTGTGTTGTTGTAGTTTCTTGTTGAACTGTTGTTTTGGACATGGTTAAATTGTTGTACGCATGATTCTTAAACTTGTGGACTTAATTGTTGGTTAGAAAATTTGTCTTGGTTTTTGTGATCATTGCAAGTCGTATGCAGTAGTTTTCTGACATGGGAATTCTGACAAGTTCTGCGTTAGGGCTTAAACCAAATTATGATTTCGAACTTGTGCTCAATTTGTTGTGAGAAACTTTGAGCGAACTCAAAGTTTGGGGGTAGATAGTTAATGTGTTGAAGACACCTAAAACAATCGAACGCTAAAATTTTGTGGGGCGCATGATCTTACAGTAGTTAGTTTATGTTTTGGTATCTAAATTGAACTTTTCTGCAGATCTAGATATGAGGGTGAAACAACGCGGAAAGAAGCGACTGAGAATGGACATTGAATCTCCTGAGGCTACGCTGTAGAAAGCTAGCCCAGCTTCACCGAAACCCAAGGCTACTTTAAAAACAAAGAAGCCAGAACCTGCTCAGAAGTTGAGGAGATCAAATAGGGCTGTTGTTTCAATTATGGCCCAGAGGAATGCCAAGTTACCTCCCACAAGTGCGGAAAACCTGGTGGAGATCCCGGATGAACCTACAAAGAAGCCTAAAACTGCGAGCTCCAAGCCCAAGAAGGGGAGTCTGATGGATTTAGTTGAGGCGGCCACTTCCAAAGTTGACCCTGGAACTCCAAAAGAGAAGGAAGCTGTTACTAAAGGAGAGTCTGAGCAATCTGAAGATGCTATTTCAGGTGCTGAGGGAAGTACAGAAGGCCAGTCTGAGGAACCAAAAATTGATCAAGTACCTGAACAATCTAAAGAAGAGGATGAGAGTGATGAGGAGACCGCAAAAGGCCAGTCTGAGGAGCCAAAAATTGATCAAGTACCTGAACAATCTGAAGAAGCGGATGAGAGTGATGAGGAGACCACAAAAGGCCAGCCTGAAGAGGCGGAGACAGAGCATGAATCGGAGAATCAAGAGAACGCGGATGTTGAACAAGAGAATGTGGAGGAACATCACCCTTCTGTGACAAAAGGAGATGAGTCACCAGCAGAGGATAACAAAGAGAAAGGGGAGGATACTCCTGAAAATAAGGAGGAGTCAGATAAGGCTGAAGCTACAGCATCCGAAGAGCCTGAAACCGAAACTGATAAACAACCAGAGATTGTGAAGAGAGATGTTGCTGAGTCAAAGAAAAACACAAGAGGCAAAAAGAGGAATCAGGCTGATACTGTGGAAGATGCAAAGGGGATTTTGAGAAATAAGAAAACAGGAAAGCGAGTGAAAGTGATAGCAGTAAAAGAGGCAGGAGAGAGTTCCAAGGAAACTGCAACCAAGTCGAAGAAAAGAGCGATAAAGCGTGGCAAGGCTAAAGTGGTGGAATTTTCAGCTGAAGAAATTGACAGAATTCCAAAATTCTCGTCTCAATTACATAAGGAAAGGATGCAAGCTGTAGCCAGCCAAAATTTCACACTGGAGCGAGGGTTCAAAGATCTATCCAAGCTGCCTGAAGGATTGATGAAGAGTGTTGAAAATCAAGGGTGGGAGCCCTTTGTGGTGATGCAACCGGCACCGGTTATTGCTCTTGTCCAGGAATTCTATGCGAATTGCGAGCAGGCCATAGGCATTGACTATGAGCTCAGAGCAACGGTGAGAGGAAAGAAGGTTGTCCTGAATCCCAAAACTGTGCATGCAGTTTATGGCACGCACCCACCGCAGCCGGATAACTTCAAGGATTTGCTGAACTCTGCCACAAAAGAACAACTTGAGGAGGCCATACGTATGGTGGCAATACCTGGTGCCCAGTGAGTCGACGAGAAGAAAGACAATCTTTCTGTCCTTGCAAGTTTCCTAACTAATGATGCTAATGTCTGGATTTACTTTCTGTGGAACAGGATCAAATCTACAACCCACAACACCTTGGTGGGCCAGGATATGATCTTGATGGCGGCTGAAATTTTCAAAGGGGACCCGATCAACATTGCACATTTCATCATCGACTCTATATCTTTTCAAATTTCAAAGAGAGCTGGGCCGCTTGTCTGCCGCTCACTGATTTCAGAGTTGTGCAAGAGAGCTGGAGTTCCTTTCCATCCTGAAGAGCCAAGAAGCATTGCAAAAAGCTATTTCAACATCTTTTATCTGACGAAAAGACATGCCCATGCGCAAGCTAGAGCTCAAGGTGAGAAACCTGCTGAAGATGGTGAAGCATTGGAGAATCTGCAGAGCGAGCTGCTGGCGATCGAAGAGAAGCAGACTAAGTTGTTGAAGGGATTCAAGCTCATGCACAAGGTGTTGCTGAAGGTTAAGTCCCAGACTACCAAGCTGCTGAAGAAGAAGGGTCACCGTCTGAAAAAGAAGAAGGCTGCTGGAGGTTCTGCATGACGAACAGGGTTTTTTTTGAACTTCTTTAGTTTCTGCAAAAACAATTTCCTATTTGGTTTATGTTTATGAATGTTTTATGCTTTGGGTGTTTAGTTTTTGTTGGTCAGTATTTGAACTTCATGCTCGTTTCATGTTAAAGCATGAAGTTCGTTTAGGTTGTTTTTATAATAGTGCTAAGTCTAGTAGTTATATCTCCTCTGGCCCTGTGATGTTTTGATTTTTATCATTCTTTCTTGCGCATGATCGGTGAAGATCTTGGTTGTTGAGGGTTAATTCACATTCACTTTCGATGTTTAGCTTTGTACATGAAAATCTGGTCTGCGAGACAAATTTTTCACTTGTCTTTGTTTTTGAAAAACCTGATATGCTAGACATATGCTTGAGCTTAGCTAGTACTACATCATGAATTTCTGATTGTGAAGTGTCACCTACCCTAAGTTCAATCTTGGTCAAAACGAAATAGGAACATACTTTACACTTAGATATGATTAAGGCCATTGCTTGATCATTGTGCCTTCAGATGTTTCTTGGCTTTAATAGAACATTCTTTTGCACCTAGATCTTGAGCTTGAGCCTTTTTGTTGGTTACACCTACTTCTTGTTAGCCGAATCCCATACACGTCCTAGTCTAGAGGATTGTCTTGACTTAGTTTTCCTCTAACATTGAGGACAATGTTGTGTTCAAAGTTTGGGGGGGGGGGTACCACTTCTCTTTGAAGTGTTCTTTTTGTAGGTTCTCCACCTTGTAAAAAATGAAAATGATGAAAGAATAGGCAAGTATTTTAGCCTGAAAAAAAAAAAGGAAAAGAAAGATGAATATGCAAAATAAGGTTGATATTTACAAGGTGTGTCAACCTAGCCGTTTGATATAGCAATGTGCTGAAAAAAAAAAGAAGAGACGAAGTTGAAAGATGAGAATAGAATAAGACTAATGTTGGAACAGGAAGGACAACACCTCTAGACTCAAGTCACTTTATCCAAATTTTCTCACCTTAACCTTGGCCTAACAATAGAAGCCGTGAAAGTCCTTTTGATCTAGGTGAAATGTGAAACCTATTAGTGGAGAACAAGAAAGAATGAACGAGTAGAAAAAGAAAAGTGGCATTGATGAGCATCGATGATTGAATAAGTAGTTAAGGTTAAGCTCAGCTACAATTTGGCTATCTTGAAATCTGTTTTCTTTGTGAATTTTGAATTGCAAGAGTAGATGAATGTATATTGTTAAATTTGCAAAGGATGAGGACTAAAGTTTGACAATCAAGAGAATTATCATTCATGCCTTCTTTTTAAAATTTTTGCTGAGGGACTTTTGAAGAGGAGATTAACTGTTCTAGCTTATTACTTCCTAGCCTTGGTTTGAGTCATTGTGGTTAACTTTGGTTGCTTGAGGACAAACAACATCTTAAGTTTGGGGGGGGGGGGGATGATAACTCTCATAAAGAGCTATCTTTTGATCTCTTCTTATAAACTTTAGGTGTTGTTTTAAATAAGATTGTTATTAATCAGAGTCCTTTTTAGTTGTTTTTACATCTTTGTAATTATGACATGTTATTTTAGCTAATGCAAGTGTTAATAAGTTTTTGCAAGCTTTTTGGTGAAGTTTCGATCAGGTTCGGAATGCTAGAGCTTCCCTGCTGCATGTTGATCAGAAGTCATGCTTGAGCATGGGAAATGCAAAATGGACAGAAGGAAGAAGATCTTCTCTCTCCGGGACCACTTGAAGACAAGACTAAAGCTGCTTTTTGATCTTGTCTGCTGGGAGGACAGGTGTCACAATTAAAGCCAAACTCTTGTCTAAAATGAACAATGACACTTATCCACGTGGAAGGATCCTGGAAATGAAAGGAAGATCAATGGTGTTACAAGAAGATTCAAAAATATCAAGAAAAGGAAAAACACTTTTGGGGGAGATATCGGATAACATTATTCAGAACAGAACACACAAACAGAGAGAACACGAGGAGCAGGAGGTTGAGCAACAAGCTTGGAGGAGAAGCCATTGAAGATAGAGAGATACTAATCGATATTTGCTTTTAGATTTTGAGTTGTATTTGATGATGAATGATCTTCTATTTCATTTTATTTCTTTTGTAAGTATGAGCTAACTCTATCCAACACTTGGGTTGTGGAACAATTCGCTTTTACTTGATTATATGTTAGAACCATGTTTTGTATGACTGAACTTGTCTTCGATCTTGTTTATACTCGTTTCTTGAGCACGATAGTGGATAGAAACATATCATCTATGGAGACCGAAAGGTAAAATAGGCTGAGGAGACCTTAGACAATTGTGTTAATCCCATAGGCTTATGAGATAATACAACTTGAGTGGACTGGATTTATTGGTTTCATCACTAGAACACTGTGGTATGCATAGGCATATGATTCCCAGTATGATAGTGTAGATCTAGTAGAACGACAGTTTGCTAGGCAGATTAAGAAAGGTTCTATGGTTCAGATGCATGCGAGACATAAACTCTAGCATATAAAATAGTAACGATGGATTGTATTCCATAACCTGAGTGTGCTCTTTTATAATTGAGAACCAGTTACATCATATATGTTTATTTTGTGGAACGAGGTAGTATTGTGGATCTTATTTTTTTGTGGAATTATAGTCTATGCATATTTATGTTTTGAGTAGAAGTTAGTTACAAACACCCTTTCATTTGCATGCAATCCTTAGTGCACGGTTTAAAAACTCACTCCCTTGGGTTCGATATCTGGTCTCACTCGACACAAGGGTTTTTATAGTGGTTCGAACAACTGTTATACGTCCACTCTCCAGTCCTTTGACTGAAAATTTCACTAGAAGAATGAGTACAAGGTCAGGACTGATCTCTAACGTTGACCAGCTTCTCCGTCTGGTCAGCGCGCACCTTCAAGCACCTCGATCTCCAATCTTCAACCGGTGTCGCTCCTTAGAGTGAGGACAAACCTCCCTTCTCCTCAGATGTCGACTGCTGGGAGTTTTATAGTTCTTCCCAGAACCTATCCTTATGTTGGCGTTGCTCGTACGAATCACTCTTGCACCGCAATAGTGACTGTTAGATTCTTTCAAGAGTAGAAGGAATCCCAATATACCATTAAGAAGATAAATTTCTCAGGTCTTCGAGCTTCTGTTATGAAAGCTTGCAAAAAGATTCAATTAACAACTTGGCTCGGTAGTGTTCGCATGTTAGAGAAACTGTGTTTGATTTCTTTTGTTATCTCTTGTATGTATGAAGTCGCGAACCTCTAAATCAAATAAGGATGACACCTATTTATAGGTGAAGATTCAAACGACTGTTTGAATCTTATCTGTTAGGCTCAAAGGGATTGCTCGCCTATCTGCATGCTTCCTTTTTCTGCGGTGGACAGAGACTCTTCATGTCTCCTCGTCTATGATTGGCATAGCATCTATCTTTAGCCGTCTCTTGTTAGAACGGATCCTTTGTAGGCCTGAACCCTTTTTTCTTCATGATGATTATTCCATCCTCTTGGTTGGTTAGTTCTTCTCGTAATTTGTAATCCGTCTGATATTTGGCTTTGTAACTTTTCTCTTGATTGCTGATTGTCGTCTGCTAGCTACTGATGTGTGTTGGATGTCTCCGTAGTTTGCTGGAGTTCCTTCTTCAGCATCCTTGTCGCTTCCTTCGCATTGCTAGCCTTTTTTCTTTTGGCAATCTTCAGCAATTATCATAGTTTGCTGACTCCTTCAACAAACCCGATTCACTCTATTTCTTAATCTATTACAACTCGAGTATGAATTCCTATACATGACTTTTTACAATTGACTCGATACTGAGTTGCTATAGCTTTGATCTACCAAAACATATCAAACTATGATAATGAATTGGTTTACAATAGAGGGGTCTAACAATATTCCTAACAATTTCCCCCTTTTTGGTGCGATCAAAGCCTCTATCTTAAACTTTAATTCTTAACTGATCATGGGAAAGCTGATTACTGAGATTACATAAAAATTTCCTATCAATTCTATTCTCAGTGTCTTAACTCCCGTAGACTTAGCATTGTTCCTAATCATTCTCTCTCAACATGTCAAGGGTATTGCTCGAAATCAAATCAATAAGGTAAATAGCTTCAATGTCATTTTACCAAGTAAGCACAAAGCATATTTACGCATAATATCATCAAGAAATCACGGAACATTTCACACACACCACATTCCACGCAGTTTGCAGATTACAGTGTGTAATTTCAGCTTATTCATTTAAATCAACGTTGGACAATGAGATGTTGTCTTCAACCTGGGTTAGTTTTCATTGATAGTCATATATCCTTTCATACATTCACATAACCCAATTTGAGAAAAAACATTGTTCAACCAGCTAGGAGATGTAGAGTTTAGAGAGATATTACTTCTTTGTCGTTGAGGAGTCTGAATCGGTAGCATTCTTGGCACCTGAGTAACCGACAGTGGGCTTCTGCATTTCGCTGAGAGTTTCTATTGTCTTCATGAAGTTGTCCGCGAGAGCTTCTCATTCGTGTCTTCTGATTCTTTCCTTTTCTTCAATTTTTCTTTGTTCTTCTCTCTCTTCTTCTTCACGTTATCTCCTTAGCTCTTCTTCCTGTAGTCTTCTCGCTTTCAGTCAACGAATCCTTCCTTCTTGCTCCATTCTTCTTTCTGCTTCTTTAGCTAACCTCTTCTCTTTCCCCTCTTTGATCGCAACAAAAATTCCAGTGGAGAAGGTCTCGAAGTTGTCAAGTTGGATGGCAAAAATTTCATCTTTAGCTTCAGACACTTTGCTAGAGATTTCCTTGTGCATGATTGGTATCATTTGCTCTCCGATACTCCCTCCTACCATAGTATGAATGTAGTGCTGGAGATCTCTCTGATAGGTGCTGGTATTTAAAGGCTCAATTGCCATGAATGGAGATTCCTCAGCAGGTACAATTCGGTTTTCAGCGGTAGACATGAGAGCTATGGTTGTCAATCTTGGAGTTGATGTGGATGGTTGATTAGCTGGAGTCATTACAGAGTGTGTGATTTCCCTTCCTTCTTCTTCTTCTTCAGCAGGCTTCTGTGCGGATGGCCTTAAGTTCTGTACTCTGTAAGGCTTGCTGGCGAGTTGGTTTAGGATTTTCTCCTTGAATTTTAACATCTTCATCCTATCTTCTTCTTTCTTTCGTGCAGCTTGTTCTTCTGCTAGCTTCTTCTTCAGTTCTTCAGCAGCGGCCATTTGACATTTGGTGGCAGGAGATTTGAAATTCTGAGTGAATGATGGAGAATCTTCTAAGGCATATTCTGATGGTGGCAGAGATCGATCTCCGGTGGCTGCTCTGTAAGCCTGAATCTTCTATAGCCTTGCAGCAACTTACTTCACCGTATACTGTCTCTTGGATGTCTGGTCCATCCAATCATTAGCCCATTCTTCTTCACTCCTCCAGTAGTTAAGATCCATCCTTGTCATCATGATTGAGCGGTCCTCATAATGTAATTCGTGAGTGGCATAATCAAAGAATCGCCATCTCTTGAACTCTGTTCTCAACCATTCTTGATCGGACGACTCTCCTTGGATTTCAGTAGGATATGAGTCATTGACTTCTGCGGCAGCTTGAGTTTCTATGAACATGCTTATGTCTCATGCCCAAGAGATGAGATCCTCGTTCTCCTCATCTCTTGCTAAGATAGAAGGACCCACTTTGCAATCCGCTGTGCTTTGTAGTTCCTGTCGGGTGGTCCTTCCATGGACACTCTTAGAGTTCTCTAAATATGGATTCTCCATCTATGATAATCCCTGCATCTTCTTCATAATGAGAGCTAGGATGATCATTGAAGGATATACCTGAAAATTCTGTAGAGCTGGGAACCAGAATGCGTGTTTGCCAGATGGGTTCTATGGTTCTGTCAAGCACACTTGCGGTATCTGCCTCTGTATTCCATCCTGGAACGGTAGATGGTTCAATACCCAGTTGTCGTAGATATTGCTCATTTCGAGCTCTCACACTTGCTATGAGTTCTTCTTGTAGTCGTGCTCTTGACTCAACATTAAGTGAGGCAATAGGTTCTTCAGCATCTCCTTCTTCATTGGCTGTGGTGATCTGTTGGGCGTTCTCTGGCATGACTTTCTCTGAATCTGCATTCCTCTTCTCTGCTTCCTGATTTCCTGAATCAATAGCTGGGATCTGGTCTGACACTATTTCCAAATCGGCTTCTGCCATGATTGTCACAATTTGGCTTCCTCCTTGCGCATCCAATTGTTCTGATTCACTTTCCTTTTCAATAACTGGACTGCTACCTTCTTCCTGAGCAGCCTGCAACAAACTTCTTGTAGTAATTTCTTCAGCACTTACACATCCCCCTTGATTGGTGGCAGGCTGAAATTGTGTTGCTTCACAACTCCTTTGACCTTGTCCTAGAGTTGGCAATCTCCTTGATTTCTTTAGGGCTTCTTTCAGTTGTCTTCAGCGAAAGGGACCTTACGTTTCCCTTTCTCGGTTTGTATTTTCTCAACATCTTTTTGAGTGATGCGACCTAGTTGTTCTCCAGCTTGAATCCTGGCATTGCGCTCTTCATAACTTGCCATGACTTCTGCGTATCTTGAGTCCCTTTCTTCAAGTGTTATCTCGAGTCAAAACTTGGCGTAGTCTCTTTGTTCTTGTGCCCTCTGGAGCGCTTTCCTTTGTTGCCTTTTCTTCCGAGATTCTCCTTCATCGAAAAATTCAAGCCTTCGCTTTGTAGTGGCATCTGTGGATTCTGTCGCCGTGTCCTTGACGACATCTGAGGATGGTAGAGAAGTATCTATCTTAGGTACATTAATTTGGAGAATGTTACCTGAAGATCTTCGTTGCTTGCTCCTTCTCTTGACTTTCTCATCATCACTCGCTGGTTTCCCTTTATTTTGTTGATGGCTCCTATGCGTTCGCCTCCTCTTCTAGTTGGTTTGATCTGAGTGTTGACTAGTCTCTTGTGATGGAATGTCGACCAAATTTTCAAGTTCAGTAAACAGAACATCCTGTTCTGCTTTGCGCCGTTCTTCTTCAATTTCCTCGGCAGTAAGTGGAGCAGCAGTAGGCATAAGGATATGCCCTTGGTATGGTTCCTCTTCATTAGAGCATGCCTCTTTAGGGTTGTCTTTGCTCTTTCCCTTCAGTATCAATGGTTCCCTGAAATTCTTTGGTGGTTGTTGCTTTCTGGTTGGCGGTATGTAGTCGGAGAAGATCAAATCCTCACCGCGGCAGCATTTTCCTTCTGGTACGATCCCTTCCAAAAAGTGGCTTATCTTCAATCCAAAGCCTACGTCTTGAGTGAACGTGTGATCCTTCTTCACACTATTATTCTTGTAGACATGCGCTAGCCATTTGGTGTAGATGATCTTTGCCCAATTTCCACGAACTTGATCTTCAATGGCCATCATGACAACAAACTTCTTAGCACTTTACTCAGAGAGTGAGCCAACTTCGCCCTCTAGCATCCTTATGACTACTTGTGCTAAACTTCTCATTGGTTCTGCAAGAGATTTCAGTGATGCTATTACTTTCCATGAATCGATGTATGATTCCAACTTCCATCTCAACCATCTTTTCTTCATCTCGGCTTCAACATTGATATTGTAGTTGGCTACATCTTCACCATCATTGTGGAGTCCGTACTTCTTCTCCAAAACTTCTGGGCTTACTACGATTTTGATACCCAAAACACTCGTGGTGAAGAATTTTCATGTTTCTCAACAATTGCACGCGCAAAGAATTCTGCAACTATGTGTGGATGAAATTTCTTCGGTTCTACAAATAAGTATCTCAACAGGTTCTCCTGGTTGAGTTTACCTATGAAATCTTCACACCAGTGCTTTCGGAACAGTGGCTCGTACAGTATCTTGTCCTTCTTGACTTGAGCAGCCCTTTTCTGTTCATTGGTGAGTTCACCAGACCATTTTCCATGACTTATGCCGATTATGGAATTGACTCATTGATGTCCTCCGTCTTGTAGATGCCTGTGAAGGTTGGCTGGAACTGTTCTATTTCTCTGGGCATGTTGGTGTTTCCAGATGATTCGGCAGGGGGACTGGTGCGGTTTGAAGATTCTGCCATTGATGTATTCTTCTGAGAGTTTCGAAAAGTGTAGAAGAATTTGAATCAGAAGGTATGGGAGTATTAGGGTTAGAGTTCCCAAACCAAATTTCTTTTATACGATCCCTTCTTTAACAGGCTTCCACTATGAGAGGTTGGATCTCCTCTTCTGATATGGATGAATCTATGGCTGGGTAGTTGGTGACGGTTTGCCTTACGTCCTACTTCATCGGAGTTTTGAGTGTGACTGACGTGTCTCCTTGGTATTCGTCGGCGCCCTGTGCTAGAGTTACTTTGTAATGAAAGCAAACTCTGCAGTTTCTTCATCATTAGATAATCCCACCTTTCGAGATATATTTGAATCAATTATCTCCTTCTTGCTGGTCAACAAGCAGAGATGCATATTTTGAACACTTGATAAACAACAATGTGAAAGGCCTATGCTGAGAGCTGGGACTCAGCATACAATTTTACCCCTTTGATATGGAATATCATATATCACCTATTTTGCTGAGAGCTTGG
This sequence comes from Plectranthus barbatus, assembly GCA_026898455.1. Taxonomy (NCBI): domain Eukaryota; kingdom Viridiplantae; phylum Streptophyta; class Magnoliopsida; order Lamiales; family Lamiaceae; genus Plectranthus; species Plectranthus barbatus. The sequence continues at coordinate 384,726 of JAPKLW010000300.1, forward strand.
ACTCAACATTCTTCCTTTGCTTTGAGGTGAATGACATAATCCTGGACCTGATTTGCTGAGAGCTTGGACTCAGCATTCTGTCTTTGCGGTCTGTTTGTTCAGTAGGTGCTTATAGCTTGCTGAGAGCTTAGACTCAGCATTAAAGAAAAATCTTTAAGCAATCTACCACACTCTGCTGAGAGCTCAAGCTCAGCTTTTCGGGGTTCTACTGAGAGCTTGGACTCAGTAGTCAGAATAGACTCTTCTAAATTTTGATCCATGTAGGAGCAAGAATCTCTTTACTGAGAGCTTGGACTCAGTAAACTTGTTCCGGTTGGTCTGCTATTCCAAAATAGCAATTATTGATAATCAACTGAGAACTTGGACTCAGTAAACACCGGATATCTGCTGAAATCTTGGATTCAGCAGTACTTCTAGACTCTCTAAATTTAATGAACGTTTATGTTCAAGAGTCTTTTTATTGAGAGCTCAACCTCAGTATTTTCCGAGAATCTGTTGAGAGCTTAGACTCAACAGTCAGCAGAGAGTAATTTGCTTGAATTTATTCTCCTTTTTCTCCATTCAAGCACTCTGCTTCCGACATAGTTGGGAAGACCTTTGAGAAATTCCTATCATTTGATTTTCCTTTTCATTTTTCAATCTTTTCATGGAAAATTATATATATTTTTTGATAGGTTTCTGTACACAAGGAGTGTAATGATCTAGCATTTGATTTAGGCAGTTATTTTGATTGAGTCAACAAAGTATTGTCATCAACACGAGCATTTTATTGATATCATTGATTTACAGGAGTTACATTTCGCAAAGTATAATACTACAAGTTTACAATGATCAATTTGTCTTCAGACTGCTCCAATAACGCCTTAGCTAGATCTGCTCCTTCTTAGTCTTTTCCCGAGCTCATTGCTGCAAGCCGCCTTGCTTCCACAACAATGTGTTGTTGGATCATGAAGAGATGTCTATAGGCAACTCATCATCTTCCTGTTGCATCGGTGACATCTCTGTTCCAACAGTTTTCTCCATTTGCGGGTAACCAGCAACAAGGATTAGACAATGTCCGTATCTCCATTTGTCTTAGTCTGGAGATTTTCCCGCAGAAAGCTTCAAGCTCCGAGTGTCATGCTGGCAACTTTACATCCTCTGAGGTGAGTATCACCAGCACCACTCGCAAGCAATATATCGCTCTTCAGATACAGAATAGATGATTCGTGTTGCATCTATTGCATCTAAGGAATATCCATCTTCAGACCTACCTGACAAGTTTTTATCTCACCAACGAGAAAACCATCATGGCCTGATAGAATGAACCGCCTATCTCCGTTCGGTTCTAATATGAGAAAACTCATAGTCCATGGTGAACCGAGAATTGAGAGAATCTCCTTAGATATGATCTCTGTGAAGATTACGACTGTTCCTCTCAATTTGGAGACTTCCAAGTCACGTTGCTCGAACCCATTCTGGAGGTATTTTGGTGAAATGGTAAAGGACGATATTTCTGAATTCTTCGAGCAGGGTTTCTGGGAAGATGGGAATGAAGGCAAAAGATAGATCTAGGGTTTCGAGGTTTTGAGATATGAAACTCCTAAGGAAGATAACTTCTCTTAAATAGACGTAACCACTCCTAAAGACTCGATCTTCTAATTACTTCGTCTGCCTAGGGAACCAATGGTTTCGCTATTACCCTTCCACGTGGAAGTTATTTCCAGAACTTGTCTCGAGCCTTTGAACGAGATCTTTGGAAATGATAGCGAATATGTATCGTCGCATCGTCACTGATGATGATCCTAATTGATACATCGATTGAGTATCCCGATATTTATTCTCACATCTTATCAATTTCCCAAGATTGATTCAGATTAGAATTGATTTAGCAGTCTTCTATCTTTTGCTGAGAGCTGGGACTCATCAATCACCTGACTTATTCTTCTGAATTCAATATTCTTCTTTACTGATCTCCTGGACTGCTGTGAGCTAAGATTTCAGTATTCCCTATCTGAAGAGCGTGAGCTAGGACACACTCTTATTCCGCATCGACTTGAAATGACCAATAGAATTCCACAATATTATCCAAGAACAGAATGTGAGCTGAGACTCATTCTTCCATAACCTCGTCTAATTCCAATAAGTCGAGCTTTAGACAAAGCTCTTTTAATATGCTTTCTGTTAGAGGCTTGGTGAATATGTCTGCTAGTTGATCCTCTGTTCTGATGTAATCCACTGAGATATCCTTTTTCTCGACATGATCTCAAATGAAATGATGTCGGATATTGATGTGCTTTGTTCTGGAGTGATGAATAGGATTCTTCGTGATGCACATTACACTGTTGTTGTTGCAGTAAATTGGAAAGCAACCAGTGCTGACTTCATAATCTTAAAGTTGTTGCTTGATCTATAACACTTGTGTGCAACAGCTAAGTATTCTGCTTCCGTTGTGGATGTTGCTACGGAATGTTGCTTTTTGCTGAACCAGCTTATCAGCTTATGACCTAGGAATTGACATGTTCCGCTCGTGCTCTTTCGGTCAATTCTGCAGCCTCCGAAATCTGAATCTGAGTATCCTATGAGTGTGAGATCGTCTGCCCTGGGATACCAAATTCCTAAAGATTTTGTTCCCTTCACATATCTGACAATTCTTCGTGCAAACTCCATGTGTAACTTCTTCGGATTTGCTTGATATCTGGCACATACACCTACAACATATGAAATGTCTGGTCTACTGAAAGTCAAGTATAGCAGTGAGCCAATTATTCCTCTGTATGTTGTGGGGTCTACGGATCGCCTTCTTCATCCATTGATATCTGACATGCTGTAATCATGGGAATCCACAGAGTCTTCATCTTTTCAGGGCAAAGTTTGCTGATGAGATCTTTTGTATACTTCTTCTGATGAATAAAAATCCCATCGTCTGATTGCTGGACTTGTAGACCAAGGAAGTATGACATTTTCCCCATCATACTCATTTGGAAGTTAGTTTGCATAAGCTGAGCAAACTTCTCGCATAGACTTAAATTTCTTGATCCAAATATGATGTCATCCACATAGATTTGGACAAGCAAAATGTCTTCAGCATCTTTGATCAAGAATAACGTCCTGCCGATCTTTCCTTTCCTGAATCCATTCTTCAGCGAGAATTGTGATAACGTCTCATACCACGCTCTTGTGACAATTCTTCGTGCAAACTCCATTCTTCAGCATATGAAATGTCTTAGTCTGTACACCTTGTTTCCGCGTTCGAAGCCTGGAGGTTGTTCCACATAAACTTCCTCCTTTAATTCGCCATTAAGAAATGCACTATTGACGTCCATTTGGAATACTGTGAACCCATGATGAGCAGAATATGCTAGGAATAATCTGATTGCTTCCAAGCGAGCTACTGGAGCAAATGTTTCGTCGAAGTCTATTCCTTCACACTGCGCATAACCTTTAGCATCTAATCTGGCCTTGTTGCAAACGACGAGTCCATTTTTGTCTCGCTTATTCTTGAATACCCATTTAGTTCCTATTACTGATTGATGAGTTGGACGATCGACGAGATCCCATACATGATTCCTTGTGAACTCTGATAGTTCCTCCTGCATTGCGTTGATCCAGTCGACTGATTTCAGTGCATCAGCTACTTTGGTAGGCTCTTCTTGTGATATGAAGTAGGAAAGTAGTGCACTGTGTCTGGTTCGGATTGGATCGGCAATATCTCCTAGAATAGCTTGAGTAGGGTGATCTCTGAGTAGCCATTTGGGTCTTTGTAGTTCTTCTACAAGAATAACTTGACAGTTGGATGGTCCGATAGGTTCTTCTGAAACTAGTACATCAACAAGCTGTAGAGTCTCCAAGCTATCTGCTACCCTTGTTGACTCGACTTCTGCTGAAGGATTGTCTTCTGACATTTTTTCTGTTGGATCTTGTATTACTGGTGTAGTACTCCTATCTACAGCAGTCTGCTCCTGGTTGTCTTCAGCAGAGTTGTCTTCAGTAGATCTCTCGCCATTTTGGGAACCTTCAAATTGTTGATCGTCTTTATCACCTTTAGTTCCCTGTTGATCTGTAAGCTCTTCGAGAGATTGTACTGTGGCTTCAGCACTACCGGTTGCATCACAGGCCTTCTTGATTGTCGATTGATCAGTCAAGGTCTCCAGTAGAGATGATGATTCATTCATTAACCTAGTCGGATCATTCGGTTCAGCTTCGGAAGTATTCAAGCCCGAAGGTCCATTGACATAATTGGTTTCATGAAACTCATCTCTTTGACTTCTTATGGTCGTGCGCACTAAGGTAGGTTCATAAAAATAACATTGCATGTTATTTCCACAAGTTTGGTTGTCTTATTAAGTACTCTATACCCCTTTTGAGGCAGATGTCCATATCCTAGGAACACTCCTTCATCGGCCTTAGGAGAGAAAGTACTTAATTTTGATTTCCCATTAGTATGGATATAACATGATGAACCAAAAATACGAAGATGAGCTAAAGAAGGCTTACGACCATGATATATTTCATAAGGAGTCTTGTTGAAGTGAAGATTCAATCCGCTTCAATTCTGCGTGTAGCAAGCGTTCATTACAGCTTCTCCCCAATATCTTTGACTGAGATCCGTATCGGCAAGCCTTATACGCACGGCTTCTTTTAAGGTTCTGTTCCTTCTTTCTGCAAGGCTGTTCTGCTGGGGTGTTCTTGCAGTGGACCTTTCATGTCCTATCCCAACGTTTGCGTAGAAGTCCATCAATGCTCCATCCGCAACTTCGCAACTTGTGTCAAACAAAGAAACGATATATCCATTCTCACTTAGCTGGCTGATGCTCAGTAGATTGTGCTTGAGACTATCGACGAGGGTAACATTGATTATTCGCATTCCATTTTTCTCGATGCACCCTCTTCCGATTACTCTGGCCTTGGAGTTGTCACCAAATGAGACTGAAGCTCCTCGGAACTTATGAAGTTCTATGAAGATCTCTTCTTCTTAGACAGTGGATGCTTACGAATAAGGTTGCAAGGTTGTAGAATGGATCTTAGACAGTGGATGCTCAGGTCACATGACAGGAGATGAACCAATGATTGAGAAAAAGGATATCTCCGTGGATTATATCAGGACAGAAGATCAACTAGCAGACATCTTCAGTAAACCACTAGCAGAAAGCAGATTTAAAGAGCTTTGTCTAAAGCTTGGTCTATTAGAGTTAGATGAGGTTACGGAAGAATGAGTCTCAGCTCTTATTTTGTTCTTAGATTTCTCGAAGATAATGAACTCCTTAAGGTCATCTGGAGTTCTTGGATTTACTGGAATTCAGAAATTATTTGGAATTCTTGAAGATGATGTGGAATAAGAGTGTGTCCAAGCTCACGCTCTTCAGAGGAATATTGACATTTTCAGCCAAATTGCTCAGTCCTAGCTCTCAGCAATCTTAAAAGTCAGATATGGAAAAATATTGGTTTCAGCAGACCAAGTCAGGAGGATGCTGAGTCCTAGCTATCAGCATATAAAGATGACTGGTGAATCAATAACTGCTGAATCAATTTTGGGAGATTGATCAAATAAGGGAATAAATATCGGGATACTCAACCGACGTATCAAGTAAGATCATCTATAATGATAAAGCGATGATTGATATTCTCTATCATTACCGAAGATTTTGTTCAAGGCTCGAGATGATTCAGTTCTAAAAATAGCGTCTCGAATGGCCACGTGGAGACTCATACCAAAACCGTCGGTTCCCAAGGTAGATGAAGTGTTTGGTTGAACAAATCTATAGGGTGCATACGTCTATTTAAGGGAAGATAGTTTGCTTAGGAATTCATATCCAAAACCTCTGCAAACCTAGAACCGTTCTATGCTTTACATTCCCTTCGTTCAAACCCTGTGGCTCAAGAAAAAAACAAAAAATGTCTTCTACCATTTCACCAAAATACCTTCGGAATGGGTTCGAGTAACGTGACTTGGAAGTCTCCAAATTGAGAGGAAGAATCGTAATCCTCACAGAGATCATATCTAAGAAGATTCTCTCAATTCTCGGTTCACCCTTGACAATGAGCTTCCTGATATTAGAACCGAAAGGAGATAAGAGGTCTATTCCACCAGACCATGGCAGCTATATCATTGGAGATATATAAGCTTGTCAGGTGGGTCTAAGGATGGATAATCCTTAGTCACATGAATTGGGTAGCTCTTCTGTGTTGTACAAAGTAGTACACGCAAAGAAGTCTATTCAAATTCATCCTATCTCTTCTTCCAGGATCAAGATTCAGAAATGGAGAAGAAGAAGAGATGGAGGAAAGGCTTTCAAATGGAATAGATGCAACCCGAATCATCTATTTAGCGTCTGAAGAGCTAAGAAAAGCTCACGAGTGCTGCTGGTGACACTCACCATACTTTATGTATGGATTTTTGTACAACACTCAAAGCTAGAAGATTTGAAGTATCCAGACAAAGGGCACTGACCTGAGCAGATGGTGAGATTTGCTAGCGTCAGACTTCCTTTCAAAGATAGCTAGATTGTCCGTAGGCTGGAAGTTGAAGAGATGTCTCCTAGGCAGAAGGAAGATGATGAATTGCTTGTGGACATCTCTCAACCAACAAGATATTGTTGCGCAAGTGGGGTTACTTGCAGCAATGAGCTCGGGGAAAAGACCAAGAAGGAGTAGATCCAGCAAAGACATTATTTGGAACAGTCAAAAGACAAATTGATAACTGTGAACTTGTAGTGTTATACTTTGCAAAGTGTAACTCTTGTAAATCAATGATATCAATAAAATGCTCGTTTTGATGACAATACTCTGTTGTCTCAAACACTATAACTGCCTAAATCAAAATGCTAGATCATTACACTCCTTGTGTATATAAAATCCTGAAGTTCTTATGATTTTCCTGGTAAAAAATTCAAAAACGTAAAGCAAAATCAGAAGATAGGAATTTCTGAAAAGTCTCCCAAACATTAAGTCGGAAGCAGAGTGCTTGATAGTTGAATCGAGGATATTTTCTCAAGAAAACGATTCTCTGCAGAATGGTGAGTCCAAGCTCTTAGCGAATTCTCGACGATTACTGAGTCTGTGCTCTCAGTATGGACTCTTGAACTTAAAAGATTCAAGTAATCAAAAGATTCTAGAAGAACTACTGAATCCAAGCCATCAACAGATATCCGGTGAGTGCTGAGTCCATGCTCTCAGCAATTTGATATTGATTGCTATATTCGGCGATAGCAAACATAAACCGGAAAGAAGTTTACTGAGTCCAAGCTCCTAGTAAAAGAAGACTCTTTGCTCCATCAAAGATCAAATCTTTATAAAGAGTCTGTTTCATCTACCGAGTCCAAGCTCTCAGTAGAACCCGAAGACTACTGAGTCCAAGCTCTCAGCAGATATCTGTAGACAGCTAAACAAATTATCTTAGCATACTCTTATTGGCTGCTGAGTCCAAGATCTCAGCAGATGCTCATTGTCTACGGAATACAAGGACCTCGAAGACCAAGTGGAATGCTGAGTTTAAGCTCTCAGTAAATAAACACCTCAAGGTCAAGGAATGCTAAAGATCACAACAGATCTAAGAATCGAAAGCTTAGTCCAAGCTCTCAGCAAAATATGTGATCCAGAGTATTCAAAATCTAAGGGGTATGTCAGATAATCGTATGCTGAGTCCAAGCTCTCAGCATAGGCCTTTCATGTTGCTGGATGTACCAATATCATCAAATGCAATTCTGCAGGTTGACCAACAAACGAGGAGAGACAATCAATTCAAATCTCTCAAAAGGCGGGATTATCTAAATGATGGAGAAGGAGCAGAGTCCACATTAATTGAAAATGCGACTCTAGCTCAGGGCGGCGACGAATACATAGCAGACACATCAGCCACGCACAAGTTTCCAACATTGTTGGACGTAAGGCGAACCTTCACCAACTGCCCAACCGTTGATTTATCAAGATCTGAAGAAGAAATCCAACAGCTCACAGAGAAGCCGGTTACAAGGGATCGTATAAAGAAAGTTTGGTTTGGAATTTCTAAACCCTAGCACTCCCAACACTTCTGAGTTTGAAATTTCTTCTACTCTACATTTTTTTGAGTTTCAGAAGAAACATCAATGGCGGAATCCTCCAACCGTACCAGTCCTCCGCAAAATCATCCAGAAGACCTACAATATCCGGAGAACCTGAACAATTCCAGCCCACGTTCACAGGAATTTTCAAGAAAGAGGACATTGATGAGTCAATCTCCTACTATCGAATGGTTTCCATTAGTCATGGTAAGGCGCCTGGTGAACTCACTTACGAACAAAAAAGGGCGGCTCAAGTAAAGAAAGACAGGATTTTCTACGAACCGTTGTTCAGGAAGCACTACTGCGACAATATCATAGGCAAAATGGACCACGTAAACCTTCTGAAGTATCTCTTTGCAGAACCTCTGAAATTCTGGCTGCACATAGTTGCAGAATTCTTCGCTCGTGTAGTGGTTGATAAGAGTGAAAAGTTTTTCACTATAAGTGTTTTGGGCTTGAAGATTGTTGTGAGCCCAGAAGTTTTAGCACATAAGTATGGACTGTGAGACGACGGAGAAGATATAGCCAACTACAAGGTGAATGACGAAGCCGAGATGAAGAAGCGATGGCTTAGGTGGAAAACAGACACCTTCAAAGATTCATGGAAGGTGGCCGCACCACTGATTGTGATAAGGATGCTCGTAGGCGAGGTTGGTTCACTTTCAGAGCTTAGTGCAAAGAAGTTTGATGTTATGATGGTGATTGAAGATCAAGTTCGAGGAAATTGGGCACATCTAATCTACTCCAAGTGGCTAGCGCATGTATACAAGAACAAGAACATCAAGTAGATCATACGTTCACCTAGTTCGAGGAAATTGGGCCCAATTCATCTACTCCAAGTGGCTAGCGCGTGTATACAAGAACAAAAACATCAAGACAGATCATACGTTCACCCAGGATGTGGTATTTGGGCTCAAAATCAGTCATTTTCTTGAAGAAATCATACCAGAGGGTAAGCGCTTCCGTGGCAAGGATTCGCTACATTTCGACTACATACCGCCAACCAAGAAACAACAACCGCCGAAGAATCTCAAAGAGCCACTGATTCCAAAGGGCAAAAGTAATATCTACCCCGACGATCCAGTCTTTGACGAAGAAGACCCCTACCAAGGACATGCTATCCTGCCAACTGCTGCTCCACTCACTGCAGAGGACATTGAGGAGGAAAGCAGACCATGATGCCCTGTTTAAAGAATATGAAAGCTTAGTCGACATCACACAGCTGGAATTCGGTCAACCACCTGTACCAACTATTGCAAAGAAGAGGCTTACACAGAGAAGCCCCCTGCAGAAAAGGAACAAACTAGCAAGTGATCCTGAGCAAGCCAAGAAGAAGGGAAAACATGATTGATTTCAAGGATCAACCGTGAAGGTGACAATGCCAGTGGTGGATACGACTCTACCAGTTCCCAATGTCGTCAAAGAGAGTGAGACAGTCACCAAAGATGCAAAGAGAAGGCTTGAATTTCTGATGAAGAGGAGTCGTGGAAGAAGAAGCGACAGGAGAAAGTGCTGAAAAGGGCACTTGAACAGAAGTATTTTGAGAAAGCTAAGCTGCGGATGACTCTTGAGCAAAGGGATGCTCAGTACGAGCAAGTCATGGCTAGCTATGCCGAGCGCAATGCCAAGATTCAAGCTATTGAGAAGTCTAGACACATCACCAAAAGGGACGTCGAGAAGGCACAGACTAAAAAGGCAAAACCAAAATTACCGATGTTGTGGAAAGGATTGTGAATCCAGATGCCATGACAGATGCAAAATTTGAAAAATGGCAGAGGAAAGAAGCACTTAAGGAATCGAGGAAGACGCATACTCCTGCGCCAGGGGAAAGGAGTTCTGCTACCTTGACCATTCAGCCCACCACCACTCGAAGGGGAAGCATAAGTGCTAAGGTAAATGTTGAAGACGTTTTGTCACAGACTGTTGCGCAAGGTGGAAGAAATTTTGTAGTTGAAAGAGGAATTGAGGAAGAACAACTGGCTGCGCAAGGAGAAAGCCAGGTTGTTACGACTTTGGCAGAGCACGATTTGGTGAAGGAAGGGGACCAAATCATGATTGCCCAACAGGAAGACAAGACAGCAGATGAGAAGAATGCTGACCTTGAGATGATAAAAGATGAGGGAACAACAAACCTCGAGGTAGATACACAAGTAGGTGTTCAGCAAGCCATCACCACATAAGAGAAGATGGAGATCACTGAGAGCATTGCTGAAGAGAAACCAATGGAAGAAGAAGCTACTACATCCCTTGATGCTGAAAGCCGAGAAAGATTGCAAGAAAACCTCACTGCAAGTGTGCGAGCATAGAATGAGCAGTATCTACGCGCATTAGGAATGGATCTGTCTTCCGTTCCAGGATGGAATTTTGAAGCAGATACTACCTTCGTACTTGAAAGCACCATTAAGTCACTCTGGCAGAGACGCATTCCAATCCCTACCTCTCCCGATGTGTCAGGTATATCGTTCAGTGGCATACCTAGTTCTGATGATGAAGAGAATGCAGGAGACACTGGAGCTGCCAAAGGAAGTGTGCTGCTTGCAGATGGTGAATCCATGTTTCGAGGAGAAACACTGAGAGTGCCCATGGAAGGACTGTCTGACAGGAAATTCATAGATGAGAGGATTGCTAAGTGGTGTCCTCCTGTCACTGTAAGAGATGAGAAGAATGATGATCTCATCTCCTGGGCAAAAGATATTTGTGTATTTATTGAAGCTCAAGTTGCTGCCGAAGTTGAGAACACATATCCTGCAGAATTACTAGGCGAGTCTTCGGATCTTCAATGGAGGAGAATAGAGTTCCAGAGGTGGAGGTTTTTAGACTATGCCACTCACGAATTGCACTACGAAGACCACGCTATTATGATGGTTAGGATGGGTCTCAACTACTCGCGAAGTGAAGAGGAATGAGCAGACGTCTGGATGGATCAGACATCTAAGAGACAGTATACGGAGAAGAGGAATGAGCAGAGCGCTCACAGGAGATCGTTCATTGCACCATCCAAATATGTTGTTGAAGATTCTTCACCATTCACTCAGCACTTCAAATCTCCAGCCACAAGAAGACAGATGGCAGCAGCCGCTGAGTTGAAAATCAAGCTAGCAGAAGAAAAATCCACACGAAAGAAGGAATAGGATCGGAGAAACATGTTAGAGTTCAAGGAGCACATCCTTACTCAATTGGCAAACAAGTCATTCAGAATGGATAGCGTAAGGCTTCCTTCTCCCACCTATGTTGAAGAAGAAAGAGCTAGGGAGACTGAATCTGCTATAGCTGGCAATGCTGATCTACCATCCACTTCATGTCAAGCACTGATCACCATTGCCAACATGCATACTGCCCAGAATTAGATTGTGCTATCGGAGAAAACCCAAGTCATGACAATAGAGCCCCTGAGCTCAAGCACTTATAAGAGGGACCTCCTACAATTCATACATACGATGGTAGGACAAAGCATTGGAGAGCACATTGTGCCGATAGTGCAAACAGTGGTCAACAATCAGGTCATCGAGGCAAATGAAGAACTGCACGGTACTTTGCAAGACAAGTTTGAGACATACTCAACAAGCCTTTTTGCTATGATCAAAGAGGGAAAGAGAAGAGGTTAGCAGAGGAGGCTGAGATACTAAAGGAACAAGAAGACAGAATCCGACGCCTTGAAGTTAGAAGAAAACAGGAAGAAGACTTGAGAAGGCAACAAGAATAAGAAGAGAGAGAAGAACGAAGAAGGATTGAAGAGAAGGAGAGAATCAGAAGGAAAGAGAGAGAGGTTGTTCTCGACAACTTCAAGAAGGTAATGCTCGAGACTCTCAAGACTGTGAAGAAGACCACCGCCGCTTCTTCAAGTGCCAGAAATGCTGATGATTCTGACTCCTCGACAATGAAGAAGTAATCTCTCTAAACCTTATAAGTCTTCTAACCAAAAACAAAATGTTTTTGAATTGGGTATATATTTCCTGTATTTTTCATGGCATGATATTTTGAATGGAAACTAACCCGGGTTGAAGACAACATCTTATTGTCCAACGCTGATCTAATTGAAATAGCTAAAATCACACACTCAGTGTAATCAACAAATTGCGTGGATTGATGTTGTGTGTGTGTGACATGTTCCTGTATGATTGCTTGATACGTGTGTGTGAATGTGCTACGTGCTTATCTGATAAATGATTTGGAAGTCATTTACTTGAAGCAAAATATATAATTGAGCAATACCCTTGATATTTTGAGGGGGGACATTTAGGAACCATACTGAGTCTAAGGGAGTTGAGATGCTGAGAATAGATTTGATAGGAAAACCTTGCAATCTCAGTAATCAGCTTTCCCATGATCAGTTAGTATTCAAGCTAAGGATTGAGGCTTTGATCGCACCAAAAAGGGGGAAATGGTTAGAAATATTGTTAGATATATTAGAACCCCTTTGTTGTCAACGTCTGTCTATTATGTTTTAGTGCATCAAAGCTCACGCCAATCTAGTTTCTAGCAACTTAGTATCGAATCGAAATGTAAAGTCCTGTATAGGTAATATATACTCGAGTTGTAATAGAAATCAAGAATGTTGAATGATTAAGCAGACTTGATGATTGCTGAAGATTGCAGAAGAAGCTAGTGAAGGCTAGCAAAAACGAAGGAATGTTGAACAAGAGAATGCTGAAGAAGTAACTCCAGCATGCTGCGAAAATCTTAGCAAGTCTGCTGAGACATCAGCTGAATGCCAACCCCAGCAAACACTCAACAACAATCAAGAAAGAAAACACAAGTCGCAATTTAGAAGGATCCAAATCACAAGGAAACATGACAAATCAAAGAATAGAATAATCATCAGACACAACGGAGGTTTCAAGTTCAAAGTGAAAGATCTGTTCTGACAAAGACGGCTACAGATAGGAGCTACGCCAATCAGAGACAAGGGACACTTGAAGAGTCTCTGTACGCTGTAGAAAAATGAAGAACAGAGATTGGCGAGCAGTACTTTTGAGTCTAACAGATAAGTTTCAAACGGTTGTTTGATTCTTCACCTATAAGTAGGTGTTGTCCAAAAATGATTCAGAGATTCACGAAATTATATTCACAGAGAAAACTAGAGAAGATCCAAACATTCTCTACACTACGCGAACTCATCCGAGCTAGTACGTGATTGAAGCTTTCTCACAAGCTATCATATTTGAAGCTCGAGACCTTTGAAGTTTAACTTCTATAGGTTGATATTGAGATTCCTTCTATTCTTAATAAGAATCTAGCAGTCACCTTGTTGTGCAAGCGTGATTATTACGAGCATCACCAACACAAGGATAGGTTCTGGGAAGAACTATAAAACTCCCAACAATCAACGTCCAAGGAGAAGGGAGGTTTGTCCTCACTCTACGGACCGACAAGGTGAAGATTGAAGACCGAGGTGCTTGAAGGTGCGCGCTGACCAGACAGAGGAGTTGCTCAACGTTAGAGATCATGCCTGACCTTGTATTCAATCAATTAGTGAGTTTTCAATTGGAGGACTGAAGAGTGGACGTAGAACAATTGAACCACTATAAATCCTTGTGTCCTTTTATTACTTTATTTAATTATTTTGTGTGTGCGCATACTTGAAACTCAACACACCAAGTGTTGTAGTATAATCTGCAATCGACCTAACGAATATTGGAGCTAAAACACATTTGATAAACACTTGCTACGTTGAGACCTTAACAAGATAAGTTCAAGACCTTATTAATACTTCCGCTGCATATAAAACACTCTGATCGGGGACCAACAAATATTTAGCAACAAGATTGAATTAAAATAATCTAAAATTAAATTTATTAATTTTGAATTAAATTGTTATTCTCACTTGATCATCATTGTGTCTTAACGTTGAACCCGAAAACCATAAAAAGAGTACCTAGTTTGGAAGCAATTGTGCTTCTACCGGCACTAAGCATTTGTATTTTATATATAGACAATAAATCTAATTGAATTTTTTATAATGATTACTAAAAAATCTAAAGCCAAGAGAAAGTAATGATTTTAAAAATAATTACTGTATAATTTATTAAAATTAATATTTTAATTTATTTTATTATTTATATATGAGATTTCTGATTATTGTAATTCAATTATGTTGCTAAATATTGATTAAGAATGAATATTATAGTAATCCATGATAAATTTAATGAGTGCATTTTAAAAATGTGTTGAGTTTCATAAACTTTTTTATATTCTAAATTAAATAAAAATATAATTTACAAAAAAAATTAAATTTGATGCTACATCATCCGTGCACGTCAGCCATAATAGCTAATGTGGAAAAATTATATGGCAATTAATATATGAGTGACAAATTGGGATAGAATTACATTATAAAATATAATATAGAATATAATTTTATAAAATTTAAAAAGTAGGATATAATCTCATAATTTATGAAGTGTGGGATAGAAAGATAATTACCCTACATTAAAATGAAGTAAACAAACCTATCCCACCATAAAAGCACACTCAATACAATGTGAAGCCCATTAAAGAAAATATAAGGCTTTGAATTAGTAAACAAATGAAGTAATACAGTAGCTACCTGATGGTTTTTCTTTTATTCTTTGAACTATGCAATAAAAATTTCAAAATTTTCAACAAAACGAATAGGGTTCTTTTATTTTTTAGTATGAAAGATTAAAAAGATTGTAGAACCAAAAATGATATTATTTTCCCCACAATCTTAGATTGCTCAATTTCCACCAACCCTCCAAATCAACTTCTGGCCCAAACTCAAACTATAGGTTTCGGCATTTTGTCCACAAATTGAAAAAAAGTAGGACATGGCTTAGTCCAAAAAATTTGATCGAAGATGTTGATTTGTGGTTTCAAAACTTGCGTTATCGTGTTGAAATCGAAGTTGACCTTTGAATTTGGGACGTATTTGTTGGTCTCAAATCAGAGCATTAAATGCGTAGTTGAAATATCTTATTCGTTCAAAGCTCATAACTGATTGTTCTTCGTTTGTTCTGATTATCAAAACTTGTCAATAATAATCACATATTTACTTACCCGATTTCACAGAATATACACTAGGTTTTAAATCTAGTGCAAGTAGTAACAAAGTAGGTAAAGAGACAAAGAATTTTATAGGGGTTCGGAGCCAAATATCCTACATCCACTCATCAATCACATGGATTGGAATACAATAAATTACAAAGTGATGTAGCACGACCTGTTGATGTTGCAGACAACTCTTCTGTCCACCAGTTGTATGCGGTCTCACCTAGTCCACCTAGAACTAGCTCTTTTAAAATTGATGTGCAAACATGTCGTGCTGCCACCAGCTGAAAGGTTGAATAGTTGAGTTATTCCCAGAATATTGATAGATGGTTGGTTGGAATACAGCCTGAGTTTCTCAAGAAGTGAGAAACTCTTCTCGGATTCTTACTTAGAAAGTAAGAACTCTGACAATAACTCTAGTAGGAAGCTAAGAGCTTTGTGCATTAGAAACAGAATAAGTTACGAGAGCTTTGAGAGCTTAAGTGTTCATCAAAATATATGTTGTGCATGCAATCTGATAGTGTCAATAATTATTGTAACCTTCTTTCTGTGCGTTTTCTCCTCAATTTACATGCGCGAACCTTGAGAGAATCGAGATGTATCCATTTGAGAAAAATTCAAATCGACCAATGGGATGTTCAGACACTTCCAGCTTTTTGCGTTGTAGTACCATAAAGACTACTACGATTGGTAGACTTTCTACCTTGTGTTAGAACGACTCTTTCTTCCTGTCTTAGGAATTCAAACCGATTTTTAAGACACTTGGCCTTTTGTCTCTGAATGATGCAGACTTGCAGAATCATTTGTCTTTAATTTCTCTCTTTAAAAGCTTACGGCTAGAACATTCTCTTTGTCTCTTGTGAGTTTGGTCTCGCTAGTATCTTCGTATCGGCTTTAGGAAACTTGTTGTTGATCTCCATTGTTGGCAACTTGCTAATTCCAAACTTTTCGGTGAGATCTTTTGTAGTTGGTAACTTGCTAGTTCCCAGACTTTTCAGCAATACTATCATCACTGGCTTCGAGATCCAAACTTGTGAGATTGTGATCTCCTATTACAATTTGATAAACTTAAACAGGACTTTATAAATTTTGAGCTAATCTCACATCTAGAGACCGTAAGTTCTATACATTGAAATCGACAACTTGTAGGTTTGATACATCAAAAAATCAAAATGTAGAATTACTATGTAATTCCTAATAATTTCCCCTTTTTTGCGTCGTCAAAACCAGTCAAGAAACCAGCTAAGGGTTTGCAAAAAATTCTAAGTATCAACATCCCTTTAGCACAGACTGCCATAAAAATCAAATATTCCCCCTTAACACAATAAGGTAATAAGAAGATATTTTTTGGTTTAAACTCAAGGGCAAAAAGAAATTAAGGGATTTTACCAATTTCCAGTATCTGGCATCCTGTCTTTCAGTGAAGTGTACACTTTTGTCAATTCTTAGAGAGGTTTTTCGTTGAATCAGTTGTGAAGCTTGTGCACACATCCGCTAATTGAAGAACTAGCTTAATCAGTCTCCAAATGATGTCTTCTAGATAGATTAATTTCTAAGCTATTATAGCTCAATTAACATATACAAGGTTACAAATGTGAAATTACTCTGACTAGATCAAAATGAACTGTCTGATTCTAAAAATTGGTTTGACACACCAAAACTAACAAATGAGGAACACTCCAAATTCTTCCCCTTTTTGGTGATGTCGAAACTAATTTAAGAAAATTGAAAAGGGTTACATTTTGTCAGTTCATAGGCAAAAACTGACTTCTCCTAAACCTTTGGCTCATAAAGGTGTAATCTTCCCCCTCAGCAAGTTGAGGGAATATGAAGATATTGTTCGATTAAACTGGAATAAGACAATGAGCTTTTGTATTTGAGAGCACAAAAGTAACATTTTTGTTGATAAGTCAATAAGAGAGAAGTACAATTCTTTTCACTTAAAAACATCCTGATCTGAATTCTTTGCATGTCACTGTTTGCCTTCCTCGGTTCTTTCCTTTCTAGGCATCTTGATAACTGGGAGGTAGAACATCGTAATATTCAAGTGGACTTCCAATGATTATGACTGGTGGTAGCTTCTCTAATAACCAGCTGAGTTGCATCCCAAATGGAATTTATGTAGTATGAAGATTCTTGATACTCTAATGTAGGCGAATGAAGATATATTTTGCCTTGTTAATTTGGGCTTTGTTGTAAATGTGATCATCCAACTCCAAAAGTTTGAGTTTGATACATAACTCCTTCAATCGAGCTTCCAGAAGTGGCTTGGTGAAAATATATGCCAATTGATCTCCAGTTCTGAGAAATTCCACCACTATGATCTTTGATGAAGTGATGCATGATGTCAATGTGCTTCGTTCTCAAACTATGAACCCGGTTCTTTGCTATGAAAGATTAGACCAATGCTTTGCAAGAAGAATTCTCTGAATTCGTTGTCAAGAAGAAATCTACAAATTCATCTAAAGGTACTTGGTGGATTGACCAGAGCATCAGAAGGTAATTGGCATGAAGTGGGTATTCAAGAACAAGCACGACGGACAAGGGATAATTGTGCAAAACAAGGAATGACTTGTTTCCAAAGGATATGCATAGTGTGAAGGCGTTGATTATGAAGATACTTTGCTCCTGTTGCAAGGTTGGAAGCTATTCAACCTACCTTCCACGACTTCACGGTCCTTCTAATGGATGTGAAGAGAGACTTCATCAACGGAGAACTGAATAAGGAGGTTTATGTGGAGCATCCTCCTGGTTTTGATGTGTGAGATAAGGTGTACAGGCTAAGGAAAGCTTTGAACGGGTTTGAAGCGAGCTCCCAAAGGTTGGTATGAAACCTTATCTTTGTTTCTGTTGAAGAATGAATTCAGGAAGGGAAAGAACGATAGGAATCTCTTTCTCATCAAAGAAAAAAATAATATCCTTCTTGTGAAAATTTATGTGGATGACTTTTTTTTTTAAGAATACAACATTATCCAGGAGGTTTTCCCAACTAATGTAGAGCAACTTTCAGATGAGCATGGTGGGCAAACTAACATACTTCAAAGATCTCCAAGTTAATCAAATCCCAGAAGGTATCTTCATTGGCCAGAAGAAGTACACGAAGAATCCAATCACTAAGTTTTGTCCCAAGAAGACGAAGACTTTCAGGATCCTGATGAGCTCTAACACTTAACTGGCACTCAATGAAGATGGAAAGAAATTCAATCTGACTTTATGCAGAGGAATCATTGGATCACTACTCTACCTGATAGCCAGTTTTCCAGATATATCTTATGTTGTTGGTGTATGCGATAGATTTAAATCAAATCCGAAGAAGTCGAACCTTGCAGTGATATGTGTGTAATTTGTGCTATTTTTAGAGTGTTTAATTGCATGATTTGACGTGAATTAGGTGCACAAATCACACACATATCTTTTCTTTTGGTTGATTTTACCTTAACTTGGTGTTCGAGGGGTATCTGAGTGTGCAGGGCATAAAACGAGCAAGAAATCCGAGTTTTTGAGCGAATTTGGCTAAAGAGTTGTTCCATCCCACTTAGGACACACACTGTCCCGTTCAGGACACTCATCCCACTCATGAACCATCTGTCCCACTCGGGACCAAGGCTCGGGAGATACTCATCCCACTCAGTACTCGGAAATTTGGCATAACATTCAGCAGCCAAAGCATTGTTGGGTTTTGTATACTGAAAGTATTTATTATAATGAGTATACGATTAACTTTTCTCCTATCTGTTAAACAAACTTACATGCATGTAACAATGGTATCCTCCTGTCTCACCGATAGGGATGATCATACGGCGTGTTGTAGATCGCAGAAGACAGTATGATCACTTGACCTACTGAGACATAAATATTATCACAGCCGAGATAGCGTTGAGGATACGTCTGTCCGAATGGCTGCGGCATAGTCGGAAGAAGTAAACGCAAGGGTGGCGTATTGATTGGACCACATTGAGATGTATTTGTTTGTTCGACATCAGCGAATACAAGATCTCATTCTTGATTGAGTCCAAACCCTAACGAAGGTTCAGGGGTATGCACGGGTTGACTGTTGCTTTGATTTGCCATGGTGGAGAGCCTAAGTAACGTGCTCGTATATCCGCATTTTGGGTAGCACCAGTTCGTGTAGTACAGCCTGAGACTGAACTTAGGTAACCATATCCGAGTAATATGATGGGGACATTCCCTGAGGGACTCAATAACATTCATCGTGCCAAAGTCCTGTAGGCTGATTAAGTTCAGGCACGAGTGATAAGGTTTGAGTGGTACTACTCAGGAAAATAAGATATTAATTAATTGTAGGTAGAGCTTGTCAGAAGCTCCGATTAATTAATGAATGTTCGGTAACCTTAAATATGGGGATTCTCAGATAAATGCAGCCCGTTCTCACAACGTGTTAATAAAGGGGTAGGTTAGTATTAATTTTGTGGTGAAAAAGAATTAATATTAATTAATTAATTGTGTCCTGGGTTGTGGACATGGGAGTTAATTAATTCATAGGCCCACTTTATTATTTGCATTAGGTCCCAGGTCTGGCCAATTAAACATGCTGAATGGATCCCAATAGCCCATTAGGGTTAAAACCCTAGGCCTAATAGAGATCTCTCTCTAAAAAACCCTAGCCACTTTTTATCATAATTCAAATCAGTTGAAACCCTAGGTTAGAGAGAGAGAGAGGGGCGACGATGCCTATGTGCAGAGGGAGGATATTTTTCGACTCTGGTCTACACATCACATATCTGTGGAATCCTAACCAGTAGCTGATCTAAACAGCATTGAGATACAGATCTGAAGATCTAATCTGGAGAACAAGAATTCTTTTCTATTTTTCTTTTTTTCGATTAAATCTAGAAATCAAATCTATTGCTAATTTTTGTTTCCGCATATTTAATCGTATTGTGTGGTTGAATTAAAGTTGAATATTCAAACGTGAAAGATCGGATCAGAATCTACGGAATAATGGTAATCCCTTTATCCACACATTAAATTCATAGGAGCATGCTAGGGTTTGATGAATTATTTATCGTATTCAACATCCATGATTGGTCATGTTCATTTGGATTTGGTGATTCGGTTCACAGAAAATCCCTACAAACATGTCCCGCTCGGGACAAATTTGTCCCATTTGGGACCTGCATCCCACTCGGGACCAGGTGGGATTTTTGAAATCGTTCAAAGTTTCATTCCGCTCAGGAGGCAAGTTTTCAAAGGGGGTCCCGCTCGGGACCAAACAATTGTGTTGGTAGAAAATTCAGCTATAAAAGGGCAAGGGAGATCACAATTTGAGGGTTCGACTTTTATTTACCTTAGAGAGAAAGAAGGCACGAGGAATAGAGCGAAACACGAGTCTAAGAGCCAAGAATCAAAGATTGAAGGGAGGATTTGGATCGAGAGTTGAAGAATCATCCCCAAAGCCTAAGATTTCTTGCTCTTTATTTCTTTTATGTTTCATTTTGAGATATTGATGTTTTTAATTATGTTCATGAGTAGCTAAACTTATCGTTGAGGTTTAGGATGTGATTGGTAACAATTTTTGGGATATTGTTTGGATTTGAATAATTGAATTTCCGATGGTTTGTTTAATTTTGTGGTTTTGAATTTGTATTCCTTCCATGCTTGATCACCATGTGTTGGAAATTATGCCTCAATGAACTAGCTTGATTGGGTTGTTAATTGGAGGGGATTGAAACAATATTTGGGTGTCTTTTCACTTAGAGGATAGGTAATTTGATAATCAAGTCTTTAATTCTTGAGCTTTGGGAGTCGATCGAAGTCAATAAGCCTAGACCTAGGTTGAGATTAAGGTTGATCTACTGTTGTTGCACCGGTACTAAGGGTAATAACTATAACAAGCAAATTGATTCAAACTATTTAACGGAAATTGGTTCGTAATGTTGACAAGTCCAAACATATTCCTAATCTACTCAATTTATCCTCAGTTCCTCGACTGTTCTCTCTTGGTAATCTTACATTAGTTGATTGGTATTTTATTTAGTTATTTGCATTAATTTTTAAGGTTTTAGGTAGTTTACAATTGATCATTCAAGGTTTTATCGCTTCCAGATATTGAAGTTTTCAAATCAAACTCATTTATTCATTGCAACGGGCGAGTTGAGTCTCTGTGTTTGATAATTTTTACTTGATAAAACTTTACTGCATCAAGTTTTGGCGCCTTTGCCGGGGACTCAAAGTCTAGGTCGTTGTTTGATATTAGGAGATGTAAAGCTTGGTAGTCTAAATTTATTATATTGTTACTAAATATTAATTTTTACTAGTGCAGGTCGTGCATGATTACAAGATCCAAATCGAAGAAAATAGAAAAACTGTCAATATAAGAAGCAGTGAAGGAAGACATGGTTGAAGAAGATCAAAAGAACGACGGACAGTTGATTGAGAATCTACAGAAACAGCTGGAAGAAGTTCGAAATCAAGTTAACAATCCGGTGGAACATAATCAAAGGGAAGAAAGGAGAAATCCTCTCCAAAATTTGTTCCGACAATCGAGAGGAAAACCAACTGATGGATTCAACTTGCATATAGATGCTACTCACTTCGAGATCAAACCCCAGCTCGCTCAAATGGTGCAGAAGAATCAGTTCGAGGGAAAGTCTGGTGAAGATTTGAATAGTCATATAACACAGCTTTTAGAGGTACCAGACATGATAAAAATCAATCATGTCCTTTAGGACCAAATCAGGATGTATTTGTTCTCCTTTTCCCTGAAAGACGAGGCTAAGGCTTGGTTGGTGGGATTGAATAAAACTGCAATCCGCACATGTGAGGATCTGAAGGAGAAGTTCCTGCTGAAATATTTTCCACCGGGCTTGACACTAAAGATGAAAGCAGAAATTCAGTCATTCAGCCAGCAATATGATGAGCCACTCTACGAGGCATGGGATAAATCCTGAGAGCTACTGAGGAGATGCCCAAAACATGGGATGTCTAATGCCCAAATTATTTGTCAATTTTATGCCGGAGTAGATAATGACACACAACTACGGCTGGACAATATTGGTGGAGGAGATTTTCTCAATTTGGAGGAAGAAAAGGCCATGAGGGTGATTGAAAAGTTGGCAGAAAACAGTTACAAATGGCCAAAGGAAAGGAGAGAATACAGAGTTGTGAAGAGTGTGGCTGAGGTAAAGGACCAGGAAGAGATGAAGGAGAATATGGCCTCGATGGAAACAAAAATGGATCTACTTCTCTTGGATTGAGCTGAACAGCAACAACAGCAAACAGGGAATTCCTCAAGGGGAGGAAACCCAATTCCTAATCAATGCGGTGAAATGGGGCCGATGGAAGCCCAATCAGTTGATGATGTTAACTTTGTTGGTAGAGGTAACTTTGGGAACTACCGAAGGCCCTATTATCAGTATGATTATCCTCCATAACATCCCAACAACCGATTCCATCCAAACCTGTCTTATGGGAATCCAAACAATGCTATGAATCCACCTCCAGGATTTGAGCAGAGGGGGGAAGAATTGAATCAGATGAATGGAGGTGATAACATGAGGAAGCAGTATGTGCAGCCGGAGAGAAGAACGCTTAGTTCGAAAGAAGAAGAGTTTGAGAAAATACTTGATAAATACGACAGTATGTTGTTAGAGATGCAGAATAAAATCTCTCTCTATCCTATCCGTAGGGAATTGTGGAAGACTTGTTGGTAAAAGTTAATGATTTTATATTCCCTGCAGATTTTTTGGTCCTCGATATGGAGGAAGATAAGAATGTGACTTTGATTCTTGGGAGACCATTCTTGGCTACTGGAGGAGCATTGATTGATGTGAGGAAGGGAGAGCTGACTCTCCGTTTCAATGATCAAGAAATTTCATTTTCCATCTCTGATGCTATGAACAAGCATGAGGAAAGGTATGAAGAGTGCAACAACATTGAGGTAATTTCTACTCCTTTGTCATTTTGTTATGAGAAGAAAGATGCAATGGAAGAAGTTATTCATGATTCCTTGTATTCTAACACTGGTTTTGATGAGCTATATGAGGCTTGTGATGAGTTACTAGAAATGGTGAATGCATTGGACAATACACCAAAGATCAAACCAAAGCAGGATGTCAAGTTTATGGAGTTGGGGACTAAATATGAGGAACAAGAGGCAAAATTCAAGAGGGAAAAGAACAAGAACAAAGCCCCGGTGGTGGAGTTGAAGAAATTACCAAACAACCCCCAATATATCTTCCTTGGGGAGAA
The DNA here is from genome assembly GCA_026898455.1 of Plectranthus barbatus. Lineage (NCBI taxonomy): Eukaryota > Viridiplantae > Streptophyta > Magnoliopsida > Lamiales > Lamiaceae > Plectranthus > Plectranthus barbatus. The sequence goes on from JAPKLW010000300.1 coordinate 407,963, forward strand.
AGACACCTATCCACTGATTGTTGCCTCGGCGTTGTCTGCTGTGGAGATAGAAAAGCTCTTGAGGGTCCTGAGAGTGCACATATCAGCTATAGGTTGGCAGATCTCCAATATAAGGGGGATCAACCCGTCTATTGTAATGCACAAGATCATCCTTGAAGAATGGCGCAAGCCGAAGAGACAACCTTAAAGGAGATTGAACCCGAAGATGCAAGAGGTGGTGAAAAAGAAAGTTCTAAAACTGTTGGATAATAACATTATCTATACCCCTAGTGATAGCGAGTGGGTCAATCCGACTCACATGGTTTCCAAGAAAGTGATCGAGAAAGTTATCAAGCCAAGCGGCAAAGAAGTGATCGAGAGACCGACTACCGGATGGTGTTTCTTCATTGATTACAGGGCTTTAAATAATGCAACTCTTAAAGATCATTTTCCTTTACCATTTATTGATCAAATGTTTGATTGTCTTGCAGGTAAATCTCATTACTGCTTCTTGGATAGATTGTGGTGGAACCTGAAGACTAGCACAAGACATCTTTCACCTGTCCCTACGGGATTTTTGCCTACCGGAGGATGCCCCTTGGGTTGTGCAATGCACCGGCGACATTTCAAAGGTGTATGATGTCTATTTTTCATGGTCTTATTGAGAAAATTATGGAAGTCTTTATGGACGATTTTTCTGTGTTTGGATTGTCTTTAGATGATTGTTTGGAAAATTTGAAAACTGTTTTGCAAAGGTGTGAGGAGACTAACCTAGTATTAAATTGGGAAAAGTGTCACTTTATGGTTAGAGAGGGAATAGTATTGGGTCATAAGGTCTCTAATGTGGGGATAGATGTTGACAAGGCCAAGGTTGTAGCAATTGAACAACTTCCTGTGCCTAGGACAGTAAAAGGGGTTAGGAGTTTCTTGGGACACGCTGGGTTTTATAGGAGATTTATTCAGGACTTTTCCAAGATAACCAAACTTTTGTGTAGCTTGATAGAGAAGGATGTCCCTTTTGACTTTGGTGAGGACTGTGTGAAGGCTTTTGAGGCTCTTAAAGAAAGCATTCGTGACAGCTCTAGTGCTAGTGACTCCAGATTGGGAGCAGGATTTTGTGTTGATGTGTGATGCTAGTGATTCTGCTGTGGGGAGCTTTTGGACAGATTAGAGATAAGATCTTTAGAGTTATCGCCTATGCTAGAAAAATGTTGAATCCATCTCAATTGAATTACACTGTGATTGAGAAAGAATTACTTGTTGTTATTTATGCTTATGATAAGTTTCGTGCTTATTTAGTAGGAGCAAAGTCTGTGGTTTACACTGATCATGCAACAATTAAGTACTTGTTTGCTAAAACTGATTCAAAACCTAGGTTGATTAGATGGATTTTGCTTTTGCGAGAATTGGACATGGAAATTAGAGATAAGAAAGGATGTGATAATGTGATAGCAAATCATCTATCTTGGTTAGAGAATCCAGTTGATGGTGACGATCAGGATGAGTTAATTAGGGAGGATTTTCCTGATGAGAAAATTTTGAGTGTGGCAGTAGCTAGTACTCTGTGGTATGCAGATTTTTGCAATGTTTTGGTTGTAGGTGTGTTACCTCCGGATTTTGAGCCCTATCAGTGGAAGAAGTTTCTTAAGGAGGCCAGTATCTACTACTGGGAAGAACCGTATCTGTTTTGTAGGTGTGCTGACGGTATTATTTGCAGGTGTATTAATCAGAGCGAGTGGAGAAAGATTGTTGAAGACTGTCATCAATCGGTAAGTGGGGGCACTTTGGTGCAAACCGCACCGCATTGAAGGTACTCGCTTGTGGATTTTATTGTCCTTCTGTGTTTAAAGATTGTATGGCTATGGTTAGAGCATGTGCTAGATGCCAAAGGATGGGGAATATAACTCGAATGGATGAGATGCCTCAAAAGATCTTGATCGAAGTGGACATATTTGATGTTTGGGGCATCGACTTTATGGGTCCATTTCCACCATCTTTTGGTTACAAGTTTATTCTTCGAGCTGTGGATTATGTGTCTCGATGGGTTGAGGCCATACAAACTATTACTAATGATTCTCAAGTTGTGTTGAAGTTTTTGCAGGCTTTAGTAGCTCAATTCGGCATTCCCAAGGCCTTGGTGAGTGATGGAGGCAGTAACTTCTGCAACAAACTCATGGATAAGCTTTTGGCGAGGTACGGAGTGAGGCAAAGAGTAACAACAGCTTATCACCCGCAAGCCAATGGACAAGCAGAATTGGCCAACCGGGAGATCAAGCAGGTGCTAGAAAAGACGGTGTTGACTCAGAAGGACTGGAGCAAGAGACTTGATGAGGCTTTGTGGGCCTACTGATGCACGCAAAATTCAATCAACCTAATTCTACTAAATTCAAATGCAATCAAAGTAAAAAAATATAAATCCAGGTTCTTCCCGATTCACCCGCTAGAGTACGAGAAACTCATGTATTGTTTCGTATCTAAGAATGACTAGTCGTTGAGTTGTGAACTAAACTATTAATCAACACAAAATTCAACTATCTAACTAAGTAAACTCTATCTATCATGCAAGCTTTCAACATTCAACAATTTCCTTCCACACTCTCTAGCAATTATAATTCTCAAACACAAGAAATAAAACTCAACAATTGACAAAACAAGGACATTGGTAAGATAACCACTTTGAAACCATGAAATTGATTTGAATGATGTAAACAATAATTAATCCATTCAAGGATGATCAACCTACCCCAAAGCTTCATATCCCCCTTAGTACCGGTGAGATAAGAGTAGATGAAATTAAACACACAAACAGTTACGTTATAACATCTAATTCCACTCCAAACAGTTTGGCTGCAATTTCGGTGCCTAACACACACATAGTTGGTTAATGCCTACACTATGTGATTTAGGAAAAAGCTCAAGTGTGTGCAATCAATTGAATAGAAGTAAACATACAATCCAAGCTCAATTAAACATTTAAAAGCTTCAATATACCAATATCCTCAATGGTTTAGCTACATATACCATTGACAAGGTTCAATTGAATGTAAAATTCAAGCAATTCCATTACAAAAGTAAAGCTAGGTATAGAATTTCCCCAATTGGGTGATTTAAGCCTTGATCCCCCTCCTTAGCTTCCATTGATCTTCCAATCGAGTTGATTTTGCTTGAAATCCACATTGGTTGAGGTTGTGGATGAGTGGGAAGTGAAATCCTCTAAAATAACCGCTCCAATCTATTCTACGATCTGAGTCCCCCTTCTAAATTCTATTTTTCCGCCTTTTATACTCAACTCCCAGACCACAGGATCAGCCGAGATGAGAATGGATCGCCCGAGATGGCTCAAAACTGGAAAAATCATCGAACAACACGTAATGGATCGCCCGGGATGGTTCTAGCTCGACCGAAATTCTCCTCTGAAATGCCGGATTGGTTGATCTCTGCAGGACCGATCGAAATCTGTCTCTGAAATCCTTCCTGCTGCTCCTCTTCTCATTCTGGTCGATCTGCACACCCTTTGTAGCTTATCTCGGTCAATTTTCCACCAAATCTTAGCTCAAAATGATGAATTTTGCTCCAAACTAAACCTACACACTCCAAATCATACAAAACACGAAAACAACACAAAAACATATGATATGGGAGTAAAATGAATGCAAACATGCATGCACAAACATCGAAATATCGTTCATTTTATTCTTCTTTTTTTATTCTTCTCTTCTTTCTTTTTCCTTTCTCACATTTTTTTTTCTTTCATAACCACACAAAATTTTTGTAGGTGCTCATTTTTATGACTTTACACCTTTTCCTCTTTTCATTTCCAACTTCCACTTGTTTCAATCTAGCCTCCATTCATTGGGAACTAGTTTCAATCTAGCCTCCATTCATTGGGATTCAACCAACAATCATAACACAATTCCTGTCTCACTTTCACAACATTGTATTCACCCTCAAACTCTCATCCCCCAAACTTTGTCCTAAACATATCAAAGAATATTCTCCAATAAAGCTCAATCACGGGGAACAAAGGTAAGAAAGGCAAATAATGATCAAATAACACCACCTTATACTCCCGATGTGCAAGGTAGATCTAAGAATCGATAGCCTAATATCATTTTCTAGTTACACGCTCATGCTAAATAGATCGAGAACAAATGGAAGTTTTAGATTTCTTACTTTCAAACACGCCTCTCACATCAAAAAATATGACAATATCATGGCTCAATTCTCACGGTTTTTTTCGTTATGTCCAAAACATTAACAACACACAAAACTCAGCAATTTAAAAGCTTAACCTAGGCATGCTTTGACATCAAAGATTCCGCCCTATCATTGGTTAAGGTAGACTTCAAACTCCACTAGTAAATTATGATTAAATCTCAAGTCTTGTTTGGGTTTATCACACACACACAATCACTCAAACAATCCTATAACATCTAATGCAAACAAATCTAAATGGCAAGGAGAATTATAGAATGCATTACCCATCGGTATCCACGATCGAACCGCACCTCTCATTGCCTTATGTACCTACTCAACATCAACACAAACACCACCAATTGTTTTTTTATCAAAATTCATTTCCATTAAAAGTCCATATCCACAAACACAAAATCTCACAACAAAATGCTTCCACAAATAAACTCATCCAAATCCTCTTTCCACCCATCATTCCACAATCCAAATTCTACACAAATTTATCATTTTTCCACTAGCACCACCAAACATTCCACCATAGATCATCAATATCCAACAATACCAAAATATAGGAAGATTAAGCTCATGCAACATCCAATCATCAACAAGATAGAACAATAAAATCATTCATCCATATCATCAAAAATCATAATCCAAATCCAACATCAAAGCTAAGGTAAAATATCAATATGAGTACAACCCGATCGAATCAAATTCAATCTAATATAAAATATCCAACAACTAAACTAATAAGCAAGATAAAGATAGGAGATAGAGAGAAGAATAAACCGAAGCACCGGCTACCGGCACATCCCCCCAAACTTAGTCAAGTGAGACTAAGTTTGTAAAAAGGTGGACGGTGCTCATCACTCCTCTCGATCCTGTGGTGATCGGTCACAGCGGCGGCGTACAGTCTTTAATCCAGTGCTTTGCTCCTGGCTATCCCAACACTCACTATTCGATAATCAATCTCACAACATCCAAATGCTTCTTAGAGTTCATCAACCAGTTAGATCTATCCTTCAAATTATCAACTTCCGTTAGTGCACAATTTGGTAATTCAATCACCTTTTCCCCAAATGTATAGTAATAACACTCTCCAAACCGAGAAGGAACCAAAAACGCCTTAGCAACCAACGCAGTGGTATCAAGAGGCAATCCAGGGGCAAAAACACCAAACAAATTATTACAAAAGAGTTAAAAAATAGGAGTCAACATACCACCAACACAAATAAATGGATCTCCCAAATTTTGTGATCTACTCCAACTATCCAGTAACAGACCTCCAACTGAAAACTTCTTCCCATTCAACAAGGCAAACTGAAAATATAGCTCTGAGAATCTCATAGTGCCACAAGACAACCCTCCTATAACTTTATGAAGATACCGGAGAATAGGGTTTCTAATTGAGGATGACTTACAAGACTTAATATCAAAAATACCCACAGTTTGTATCCCTGAAATTGACTCCCAAAATTCAGCAGGATCAAGTTCGTGAAAGATAAACATGGGATCTTACTTACACTCAAACATGTTATCAATTTCTGACATACTCACAAAGAACGTATGACCTCTGATTTTGAACTTCACAGACAGGGGGTTACCTTCCATATCCTTCATGACAGCCATCAAAGCAAGGAATTCTTTAGTCAGCACCACGTACACTGGCCAATTTGCAGTTAAGAACCACCTCCAGCCAATACCACTGAGAAGACTCCATACATCACCTTTGAACCCCAATGCTTCCAAAGTCTCCCGGCAGAGATACTTAGATCCCTTGACTGGCTTGTCAATCAAACTTTTGTATCTTCCGAACTCTTCATCATCAAATCCCTTTGGGCAACTGATTGAGGAAGAAGAACTCCGCTTTGCTCGCTTGCTGGCCATAATAAACATCGAAGTGTGAGAACTTCTCAAATCAAAGGAAGAAATCACAAGAAAGGATTTGGGAAGAGAAATTTCGACAGAAATGAAGATGGGGCGAAATGAGCTCTAATTTTTCTTTTAAATTCGCACAGGGATCGACCGATCCGAGGGTGGATCGACTGATTCGAAGGTCTGCCCGCTAAAATTTTGGTCTGCCCGATCCAGATCAACCGAGCCTGCAGCAGCTCGGTCGATCTCATGCCCTGACCGCGAAAAAATTGAATTCTTGATGATCTCAGCCGATCCCACAGCAGCAAAGATTGGGATCGGCCGATCCTGCCTTAGCTTGGGCGATGTGGAACAGTCCTGGGCGAGATTTCATTCTGTTTTGCAACTCCCCTGCATTCTTTCTTCAATTTTCAGCTCCATTTAAGGTATTACACCTCCCCAAATCTGAATTCTCATCACGAAAACATGTAAGTCTTGCAAAAACATCCACCAATCAAGCACCTTATATCCATTATTACCAACAAAATCAATGAAACTAAACAATCTAAACATTTATTCCAAAAACCTAAATTACCAAACAAGTAAACATTGGGTTGCCTCCCAACAAGTGCTTCTTTATAGTCAATAGCTTGACTTCTTACCTCAATATCTTCAATCATTCTCAAAAGGGGACGAACTGGAGCTCATACCTTGCTTCGAATGCCAATGCTTGTCCAAAAATGTCAACTTCCTTCATGCACTCCGAAGTGGAACATCCTCAACTCTAGCTTTCTTGATTCTTCCTCGGTCTTACTCAAAATCATCCCCCAGATCAAGATCTTCCTCCTTGCTTCCATCCATAGCGTTCCATCTAAAATCATCATCTTCCTTCAATCTTTTCTTTTGAACACTCTTGTCAAATTCCACTTAACATTCATCACTCTTGTCATTCATACTCTTCGGAGGTAAAGAGAAAACAACCTCCTTTCCACAACAACAAAATGTAAGTTCACCACTCTTCATATCAAACAATGCATCGGCCATGTGTAGGAATGGCCTTCCAAAAATTAAGTGAACACCCCCCTTGTACTTCATATCAACAACTAAAAAATCACACGGGAACGTAAAACTCAAAACCTCTACGTGCACATCCTCAATAACCCCATTGGGTAAAACAAGTCATGATTAGCCATTTGAAGGACTTGGCTTGTGGGTTTCAAATTTCCAACATCCAATTCTTTGTATAAGCTCCAAGACATCACATTTACACTTGCCCCGGAATCACACAAGGCTTTCTCAACATATGTATCCTCCTTTTTGTTCACAACTTGCTTTTCCCTTTGATCCTCACTATCATCATTAAACACACTTTCACTCAAGCCCAACTCAAATGCATCACAATCCGGTTTCATCTTCTTCCCAATGTATTCATCAAGCAATGGTACTCGTTGTATCTCTTCCGGATTAGGCATCTCGATATCTCCTTTCCTCACATAATCAAAGAAGTGAACTTCTTCACCTTGAGCTTCTTTCTCTTCCTTCACTTTTTCAACTTCCGGTTCCTTAACCACTTTTTCATTCACAACATCCTCTTCAACTTCCAATTCCACATTCTCAAGCTTCGGAGTCATCACTAACATTGTCTCATCTTGACTTTGCTCTCCATCCACCACATTGCAACTTTTCTTTTGTATCACTTCCGGATTACTTGGGAATTTCCCAGCTTGGTGCTTCCCACTTAGTTGCTTGGCAATTGATGAAATTTGCAATTGGATTTCAGTAAACATCCCATCATATTTTTCAAACTTCTTTTCTAACTCCTCACTTGGATTCTTCCTCACCTCTTGGTTTCCAAACCGACTACCTCCCCCAACATACCCACCTTGACCACTACTTACCCCATTTTCCAATTGCATAGGAGGATTAAGGGGTTGTTGGGGTTAGCATAAGAGAAATTCGGATGGAAATGATTTGAGGGATGATAGTACATATTACCTTGGGGATTGTATGGAGATCGATTGTTGTTGTACCCCATTCGTTTATTGAGAAAATTCACTTGCTCCGAGTAAATCTCCTATTGCTTCATCAACATCATATCATCCCTTCTACTCCCCGAGGTAGTTAATGCATCGAGCTTCATTCTCATCGTGGCAATTTGCTCCTTCAACTCTTCGCTTTCTTGCATCTCATTCAACGACTTGACCGTCCTAAAGTCTTTTCTCTCCCTTGGCCATTGAAAACTATTCTCTGCCATTTTTTCAATAGTTCGCCATGCTTCATCTTCCTCTTGATCTAGGAAGGACCCCCCCCCCGAAGAAGCGTCCATCATCACCTTAGTCTCATAGTTGAGACCTCCGTAAAATTGGCAAATCTGTTGACTTCGTGATAACCCGTGCCTCGAGCATCTTCGGAGAAGATCTCTAAAGCGGTCCCATGCCTCATATAGCGGTTCATTATATCGTTGTCCAAAGGATGTAATGTCAGCTCTTCTTTTCAAAGTTAGCCTAGGAGGAAAGAACTTGAACAAAAATTTCTCCTGAAGTTCTTCCCATGAGGCAATATAGTACTTGTCTAGGCCCTCGAACTAATGCCTTGCTCCGTCCCTTAAGGAAAATGAGAAAAGTCTCAAGCAAACATGGTCTTGACGCACTTTGTTAATCTTGATCATGCCCGTCATCTCGAGAAACCTAGAAATGTGAGCATTCGGATATTCGGCCGCATGGCCACCAAACTAGTGATTTTGTATCATTTGGACAAGTTGAGGTTTAATCTAGAATTGAGTGGCATTCACTCACATTCGGAAATCTCCAGTGGCTTGCTCTCCTTGAGGCCTAAAAAGATTTTGAAGTGGCCTTCTAGGTACATTTCGTTCATTAATCAATGCTCTCATCACTTCCAATTACCTTTGGAGCTCGTCTATCCTCCCCATATCTTGCCTATTCTCCATTTACAGCTCTATTTCAACTCCTTCACTCTCAAACCTATTCTGGAATTTCTACTCCTCAATCAATCGAGCTTTGGATCTTGTTAACATGCAACACCTACAAAATCCAAATACTCCAATAAACAACAAACAAATTTCAAACAAGCAATTTAACAAACACTTAGACTACGGACAATACACTTTATCAAATATCTAGCAACCTACTCAATGAGATCCCCGACAACGGCGCCAAAAACGTGATGCACGCAAAATTCAATCAACCTAAGTCAACTAAATTCAAATGCAATCAAAGTAATAAAATATCAATCCAGGTTTTTCCCGATTCACCGTCAAGAGTACGAGAAACTCATGTATTGTTGCGTATCTAAGAATGACTAGTCGTTGAGTTGTGAACTAAACTATTAATCAACACAAAATTCAATTGTCTAACTAAGTAAACTCTATCTATCATGCAAGCTTTCAACATTCAACAATTTCCTTCCACACTCTCTAGCAATTATAATTCTCAAACACAAGAAATAAAACTCAACAATTGACAAAACAAAGATATTGGTAAGATATTCACTTTGAAACCATGAAATTGATTTGAATGATGTAAACAATATTTAATCTATTCAAGGATGATCAACCTACCCCAAAGCTTCCTATCCCCCTTAGTACCGGTGAGATAAGAGCAGATGAAATTAAACACACAAATAGTTATGTTATAGCATCTAATTCCACTCCAAATAGTTTGTTGGTTATCGACCTATAGGCAATCTCCGCACAGGGATTGGATCAAAACTTATATGCATCTACACTTCTCATAACACCTAGATCCGCGTATTGGCTGCAATTTCAGTGCCTAACACACACATAGTTGGTTAATGCGTACACTATGTGATTTAGGAAAAAGCTCAAGTGTGTGCAATCAATTGAATAGAAGTTACCATACAATCCAAGCTCAATTAAACATTTCAAAGCTTCAATCTACCAATATCCTCAATTGTTTAGCTACACATACCTTTAACAAGGTTCAATTGAATGTAAAATGCAAACAATTCCATTACAAAAGTAAAACTAGGTATAGAATTTCCCCAATTAGATGATTTAAGCCTTGATCCCTTCCTTAGCTTCCATTGATCTTCCAATCGAGTTGATTTTGCTTGAAATCCACATTGGTTGAGGTTGTGGATGAGTGGGAAGTGAAATCCTCCAAAATAACCGCTCCAATCTATTCTAAGATCTGATTCCCCCTTCTAAATTCTATTTTTCTGCCTTTTATACTCAACTCCAGACCATAGGATCGGCCGAGATGAGAATGGATCGCCTGAGATGGCTCAAAACTGGAAAAATCATTGAACAACACGTAATGGATCCCCATGATGGTTCTGGCTCGACTAAAATTCTCCTCTGAAATGCTGGATTGGTCGAGCTCTACAGGATCGGCTAGGATTTGCCTCTAAACAGGCATATTGGTCGAGCTCTGCAGGATCGGCCGGGATTTGTCTCTGAAAGGCCCAAATCGGTTGATTTCTACAGGATCGGTCAAAATTTGTCTCTGAAATCCTTCATGTTGCTCCTCTTCTCATTCCGGTCGATCTGCACACCCTTTGTAGCTTATCCTGGTCGATTTCCACCAAATCTTATCCCAAAATGATTAATTTTGCTCCAAACTAAACCTACACACTCCAAATCACGCAAAACACAAAAAAAAAAATGAAAACAACACAAAAAAATATGATATGGGAGTAAAATGAACGCAAACATGCATGCACAAACATCAAAATATCGGTCATTTTACGCACATATCACCTACCAGACAGCCTTCAAAACACCAATTGGCATGTCCCCATATCAATTAGTGTATGGCAAGTCCTGCCATCTTCCGGTTGAAGTTGAGCACAAAGCATTTTGGGCCATCAAAACATTGAACTTGGACTTTCTAAAAGCTCAAGGGGGTCGGGTGCAAAAGCTGAATGAGCTTGAAGAATGGAGACAAGAGGCTTATGAGAACACGAGAATATGCAAGGAGAGAGCTAAACGGTTCCATGACCAAAATATTCGTGTGAAGTAGTTTTACAAAGGTGATATGGTTCTTGTATTTAATTCTCGCTTAAAATTGTTTCCTGGTAAATTTTGTTCTCGTTGGTCAGGTTCTTACAAGGTACATGAAGTGTTCGAGAATGATACACTGGAACTCGAGATAGAAGATGGACACTATTTTAAGGTCAATAGGCACCGAGTCAAGAGATTTCATACTTCCGAGCTACCTCGAATCGTGAATGAAATCTCCCTCACATGATGGTAAGGAGGTAAGTTCTTCAAGCTCCCGACGATAAATGAAGCGCTTCTTGGGAGGTAACCTAAGTCCAATTTAATTGTTTTGTTTTTTTATATGGTTTTGAGTAAGTATTTTGAGTCATGTCGAGTTTTGGGGGGTTTAACTATTAAATATGTACGTTCGGAGTTGATTGGAGTGATGTAGGGAGTTGATCAGAGGGCATGGTTTGAGCAATGATTTGATCAGGTAGGCACTCGATTGACTGGCATCGAGACCGAGGTGCATGATTTGTATTATCAGCTTCCAGCCTACTATCGGCGGCAGCGGCAAAATAATGATGCTCCAGGCCCTAACCAGCAGTGATCACCATCTTACCATCTTCAAACTTAGTCGTGTTTGGACTAAGTTTGGGGGTGGGATGGACGTCGGTTTCCTCTCTTCCCTACTTTTTATTTTAGATTGTTTTATCTTTTCTCTACTTTTATTTAGTCTATTTTATTGTTTAGTCTAATTTAGTTGATTTGAGTCATTCGATTGGGTTGTATAATGATATGATCTGAAGCTTGTTTGGAGAGTAATTGATATTTTGAGAATTGTTGGTTTTGTTGAGTTCTGTAGTGATATGCAACAGGTGGATAGAGCTTAGACAGTCGGAACCATGCCGAATTTTTTTATTCCACCTTGTAAAACTGATGGAAGTGGGTACACAAACTTTAACACTTAACTCTCACACTAACATGACTTGAATGATTTATTTTAAGTTTAAGTGCTTGCAAGTGAAGTGTGCATGATTGTGAAAAAAACTTAGGCATAAGATTGAATTCGTGATGAGGCATGAACATGATTAGATTTCATTTGAGCTTATGATAGGGAGGAATCACTAGATGTTAATGCATGTGTAGGTTGAACAAATTTTGCACTTGACTTCATGTTGTATTAATGCTTAGAACTCAACATCTTTAAACTTGTGAAATTTTAGCCTAATGAGACCTTATACCTCATTATTGTTCGGTTGTGAGAGGCGAGGCACAAGTGGAATAAGTAGAGTCTGTCGATACCACTTTGTTTAACATGTCACATTGAACTAGAAAATGATTTTAGGCCATTCTTTCTTAGTACCTAACTTTTATGCTTTTGGAGAATAAGGTGGAAACATATTATCCTAACCGTTGTTTTGGAGCCAAGTTGAGCCTTTAATTCTTTCATATAGTGCTTAGGAATAAGTTTGAGGGTCGGGATGAGGTTTGAAGAGAAGAAGGAATGAAGTGCTGATGATTGAATAATGTGAGTGAAAAAGGAAAATATCAATTTGGTGAATATGATGGGGTTGTGGAAAAATATATGAAAAAAAAAGAAAGAAAAGAAAAAAAAGAGGCTTATTTTCATATCAAGCGATGGAAAGTGAGAAATTGTTAAACTGTGGTACGGGCTTTATAATTTCTTGTTGAAATATTGAGTGGTTGAAAGTTTGAGAATAGGGAAACGGGGATGAATGAGTTACTTAAGCCTAAAACACCCTACCTGTTAGTAAGCCATGCTACAAATCAGATTAAAGTCCTATTTGATTCTAGGACGATGTTTCGATGTGAACAAGTGTGGTAGAGATGAACAATATGAATGAAGCTTGTGCACTTGTGCTTAAGAGAAAGAAAATAAACCCTATACAGGTGAGTGAGTGTTATACCCTTATATGATCACATGCCGGTAAGGTTAAGTTCTTTGTATTAATAAAACATGGTGGATACTGATAAATTTGTGAAATTGAAACATGCATTGATAGATAGTGATGAGCCGTGAAGCATTGCACCAAGTGAATGAAAATCTCGTTTCTTGTTTTTTTGATTGAGGACAATCAAAGGCTTAAGTTTTGGGGGGGGGGGGTTTGATATGTGTGTAATTTGTGCTATTTTTAGAGTGTTTAATTGCATGACCTGATGTGAATTAGGTGCACAAATCACACACATATTTTATTTTGGTTGATTTTATATACACTTGGTGTTCGAGAGGTATTTGAGTGTGCAGGGCATAAAACGAGCAAGAAATCCAAGTGTTTAGCGAATTTGGCTAAGGGGCAGTTCCATCCCACTCGAGACACACACTGTACCATTTGGGACACTCATCCCACTGGGGACCCATCTATCCCACTCGGGACCAAGGCTTGGGAGACACTCATCCCAATCAGTACTCAGAAATTTTGCATAATATTCAGCAGCTGAAGCATGTACCACTCGGTACGAGTCTGTCCCGTTCGAGACCAGCATCCCACTCGGGACAAGATGGGGTTTTTGAAATCATCCAAAGTCTCATTCTGCTTGGGAGACAAGTTTTTAAAGGGGGTCCCGTTCGAGACCAAACCACTGTGTCGGCAGAAAATTCAGCAATAAAAGGGCAAGGGAGATCACAATTTGAGGGTTTGACTTTTATTTACCCTAGAGAGAAAGAAGGCACGAGGAATAGTGCAAAACACGAGTCCAAGAGCCAAGAATCAAAGATTGAAGGGAGGATTTGGATCGAGAGTTGAAGAATCATCCCCATAGCCTAAGATTTCTTGTTATTTATTTCTTCTATGTTTCTTTTTGAGAGATTGATGTTTTTAATTATGTTCATGAGTAGCTAAACTTATCGTTGAGGTTTAAGATGTGATTGGGAACGATTTTGGGATATTGTTTGGATTTGAATAATTGAATTTCCGATGGTTTGTTTATTGTTGTGGTTTTGAATTTGTATTCCTTACATGCTTGATCACCATGTGTTGGAAATTATGCCTCAATGAACTAGCTTGATAGGTTTGTTAATTGGATGGGATTGCAACAATATTTGGGTGTCTTTTCACTAAGAGGATGGGTGATTTGATAACTAGGTCTTTAACTCTTGAGCTTTTAGATTCGATCGAAGTCAATAAACCTAGACCTAGGTTGAGATTAAGGTTGATCTACTGTTGTTGCACCGATACTAAAGGGTTATAACTTTAATAAGTGAATTGATTCAAACTATTTAACAGAAATTGGTTCGTAGTGTTGACAAGTCCAAACGTATTCCTAATCTACTCAATTCATCCTAAGTTCCTCGATTGTTCTCTCTTGGTAATCTTACATTAGTTGATTGGTATTTTATTTATTTATTTGCATTAATCTTTAAAGTTTTAGGTAGTTTACAATTGATCATTCAAGGTTATTTTATCGCATCTAGATATTGAAATTTTCAAATCAAACTCTTTTATTCATTGCAACGGGTGAGTTGAGTCTCTGTGTTCGATAATTTTTACTTGATAAAACTATATTGCATCATGCAGCTGCAAGAAAGATTGTGAAACCTGAAGGGAACGTAATCCTTAGGTATTTGGTATTCCAAGGATGATGAATTAGATCTAGTGGAATATTTAGATTCGGGTTTTGAGGGATGCATAATAGATCGAAAGAGCATGAATGAAACTTGTCAGTTTCTTGGGAATAAACTGATAAGTTGGTTCAACAAGAAGCAGCACTCGGTTGCTACCTCCACTGCAAAAGCTGAATGTTGTGCACAAGTTCTATGGATAAAACAACAACTAATGGATTATGTAGGATTCGAGTCTACAATAGACAACGCGAATTGCCACTATAATTTTCCAAGGATCGTTCTTAGGATATCGAAAATAGATATAAATGAAATTAATTAGGCGAACCTAAACATGCTCCTACAAAATTAATTGCAATAGATGGATTCTTGGAATACCTCAACTCCTGCGGATTGAATACGGCGGTAGATCATTGATGGTGTTCCTACAGATCTGATCTTCCAATCTGTTCCCTTGCTCGATCTGGAAATCTGGTGAGGATACGCTACCGGATCTACAGTCGCCCACTCTCTCTCAATCTCTCTACGGTTTCTGATTTGAAACTTCAAGACCTATGTGGGAAAATGAGAGATTTATCTATTTATACAGATCTGGAGAATGGGCTATTAGGGTTTAATAAACCCTAATGGGCTCTGAGCATTGTTGGGCTAGACCAGGGATCAAATGCAAATAATAAAGTGGGTCTCCTATTAATTAATTCCATGTTCAACCCAGAACATAATTAATTAATAAACATTAATTCATGCCACCAGAGAATTAATGCTGACCTACCCCTTTATTACTACGTTATTAGGAACGGGTTGCATTTACTTGGTTAATCCCCATATTTAAGGTTTCAGACATTCATTAATTAATTCAGCGTATGATAATTAGCTATAATTAATTAATCTCTAATTATTCTTGAGTAGTACCACTCAACCCTTATCGCTTGTGCTTGAATCAATGATTCAGCTTGCAGGACTTAGCATAATGAACCTCGTGAGCTTCCCAGGGAACGTCACCATCTTGAAATATCCAGCAACGACTGCCAAGACTACCGTTTTGACAAAAGGTACAACCAAGGACGAATAGCCTTCCTGAAGTGGATATAAAGGCACTGTACAACGCTGGAAAGGAAAAAAAAGCAAGTGGCTCTTTTGGACAAAGGAGACGTTGTGTCTAACGAGTCTGGAGATTCAAAGTTTGAAACTCCAGATATAAAAGAGAAGTCCAAAACAGAGAGAACTACTACTACTGCTCATACAACTCGTGAAAGACAAGTATTGTGAGAAAGCAAACAAAAAGCAAAAAAAATAGTCGGTTGAGAGCCCATTAAAGAGACAAGGAGAATCTCAAAGCTCTCAACAACAAGTGTTAAACATTGAATATTTGACACTGCATTCAAGAGGATTCCTTGACTTTATTCAAGGATCAATCATTGGGATAACTTCCATCCTAGGAAGCATCCAGCAGTCACATCTCTGAAAAGAGATTGACTACGACGGGCTGTTTCCAAAACCCCTAGGAGAGTTCAGGAAGGAACTATAAAGCTTCCAATGCAGCAAGGTTAAGTTTTATGAAGGTGCACCCTTGACTTAGCTGCAGCTGCCGAAAGATCCAAGTAACGGAGAATAGCTTTGTAGTGGCTGGCTCGAAAGCTCACCATGCTACAAGTGACCGGCGATTCCTTGTACTTGAATATATCTTTTTAGTAAAATTCTCAGTTTTCAACTGAGGAGTGGACGTAGATCTTTGAGGATCGAACCACTACAAATCTTGTGTCGTTCATTAATGTTTTATTGTTTCTGCTTGTTGATTTAAAACCTAGCAACCTCAAGTTGCTAGTGTATATCTGAAAAAATATTAACTTCCTACCTTGAGCTAAATATTTGGAAAAGAAACTAAGTGCAAGATACTTAAACATTCCGCTGCATTTGCAAAGTAGTCTTCCGCTGTTTATCACGATTCTGATCAGGGACCAACAAGTGGTATCGGAGCAGGAGGTCGTAAGAATGACTGCTTCTGAGTCGCTTTTGACCAGATCTATATTTTCCTTGCACTATTTTTGTTGTTTAGCTCAGGAACATTCAACTTGCCAAGATGAATCACACGCTTCCAAAGTATAACAAGGAGAAGTTCAACTAATGGCAGAAGATGGCCACCATCCAACTTCAAAGTATACATCCGGAGATGGTGGAAGTTCTCTCTAAGGGGCCCTTTAAGATAATGAAGCCTAATATCTTTGTCGGTCCAGTTGTTGAGGGGCAACAAAGACCACCTCAAATGGTCGAGAAGACGTTCGATGAATGGACAGTCGAGGATAAGAAAAGAGCTCAGCCGGAGTATCTTGCAAAGAAGCTCATACTAGACTGTCTACCCCCGTTGAGGGCAGACAAAGCTCTAGACTTCGACATGGCTAAGGAGATGTGGGACTATGTGTGCGCATCTTCCCAGGAGACATAACAACTGAAGAGAAATAAACTCCAGGTAGCCATTGATAAATATGAGTCTTTCTCAATGCTTGTAGGTGAATCCATTCAAGCGATGGAAGAAAGATTCAATACCATCGTTGGAGAGCTCCAGAACTTGGGAAAGACGTATGACAATGGGAAAATGAATAATAAGATCATTTCCAAACTCTTTCCAAGGAGCGATTGGTTTATGAAGATGACGAGTTTGAGTGAGAAAGACCTCAGTCAAATGTCTACATCTAAGGTATTCCCTCAACTTAAAGCTCACGAGTTTATCATACAGCAATCCAAAAAGAACGAAGCTGTTGTTGCTCAAACTTCGTCAACAAACGCTGTAAACTCAGAGGACTTAGCATATTTTGCTAAGAAAGATGCTGGAAAGTGGAAGCCAAGGAAGCCCTTCCGCACCAATGAAAGATCTGCACCAGCTTCTCCAGCAAAGGAGGTTGCTACAACCTCAAGCTCACAGCCAGAAGATCTCAAGATTAGTGATCTTGAAGAGCAAATGAGAAAGCTTCAAAAGCTCATGCTAGAAGCCAAAGCAGAAAAGGAAGCTAAAGAAGCTAAGCTCACATCCTCCTCTCGATCAGCTGAAAGAAAGCCAAGGACGTGCTTTGAATGTAATTAGCCAGATCACCTAAAGCACGAATGTCCTAGGGTGAGCCAAGAAGAAAGAGAGCGTCTCAAACAAAGGTTTGAGAGGAGAGCTATTAAATCAGTCACCAGAGCACTGCTGACCAGGACAGAGGTGCCCGATATTCCTGACAATGATGAGGAATATTATTCATCAGAAGAGGATGATGAGGAGGCCATGCTGGTCTTGATGGCAAATATCATTGATGATCAGGATGCTGAAGCTGAGCAAAATGTTGAGTCGGCTCTAGCAGTCGATGCTCAGTAGGTAAATTCTATTAGCATTTCTAGTTCAGCAATCATGCATCAATCGGAGGGTTCTTCTTTGGATTCTGAGGATGATTATCTCACTAAGCTTTGATTAGAATTTTCAAAAATGTACGCTATAAAAAATGCTATTGTGGGAGAGAACACCTCACTGAAAAACAAAGTTATATCTTTGACCGAGGAAGTCGAAAGGCTAAGGTCTGATAGTGAGGAACTTTTGAAACTCAAAGCTGATTACTCCAAACTTGCTGATAACTTTCAAAATATTGAAAAGGAGAATCTAGCTTTGAAGAATAAACCCAATGAGGACTGCATCTATGCTTACACATCAAGCAAAGCAGTTCTAAATGCCATTGTTAGCCAACAGAGAAATCATTCTGATAGATCTGGAGTGGGGCTTGGATGTGTTGATGTCGAGGAAAAATCCTCTAAGGAAGTTTTGAATAGAAGTGCTGAATCTTCTAAGCAGAAAAGAATTACATTCGCTTCTGCTGGAAAGTTTAATGCTAATGAAAAATGTAAGGTAAAGACAATTGTTGAGTCGTCAACTGCTAAGCAGAAAGATTGGCGTAAAAAGCATGCATGTCCTGGATCTCAGCAGAGTACCCAGAGAATGCCTTCTAAGCCACACTCAACAGTGTCTAGGATGAATGATGAGCATTGTGCATCCAATGCTAGGATAGCAAATCCTACATTCAATAGGGGCAAGCAGGTTGCATACCATGTTGTAAGACCACCATATCAGCAGTTCACACCACATAGGAGGAACAACTATATGAGGCCTGAGTCCAAACGTTTTCCATTTCAAAGGACTATGAAGGCTAAGCACACTACTCCACCTTGTTCAAATTATGCTAAACGTGCTTACCCAACTAAGGTCGAGAAGGTTGCTAAGAGTGATGTCAAGAAGAAAATCTTGAAGATCACTAAGATGTGGGTTCCAAAAGGAACCATGATCCATGCTAATCTTGCAGGACCCGATGCTAAGCGGGTACCTAAACAAACTTGTTGATTGTTTTGCAGGAACAGGATCCCAGAGCTAAGACATCAGGCATGTCAATTGTGTGGATCCTAGATAGTAGCTGATGTCAGATTTAAAAAATTATGTCTGAAGTTAGGTCTCATGGAGTTAGAAAAGAACGTGGATGAATGAGTTCAAACTCTCATTCTTTCTGGATTTCTGGTTTTTCTAGGAATTCTAGTTCTTTTTGGAGAAGATGGAGATAAACGTATCCCAGCTTACGTTTTTAAAGTGCTGAATTTTTGTTGCTGAGATACGGTTGCTAAGCAAATGGTTGCTGAGTCCAAGCTCTCAACAGTTCCTAAGGAGTGTGATATTATAACATAAAGATCAGGCGCTTGCTAGAGGTCAAATGCTGAGTCCAAGCTCTCAGCATTTCATCAATGCTATGTTATAATATTCAGCAAGTAGAAATAAGTGGTACAGACGATTGCTAGGAAATGATTGCTAAGTCCATGTTGTCAGCAATCAATATACGAATGCTAGAATTTAAATGTTGAGTCCAAGCTCTCAGCAGTGTATGCACTTGCTAAGGATCCCAATGCTAGCAGATTGCTGAGTCCAAGCCCTCAGCAATCTCCGACTCTCTCTCAGAAAGTCAAAACGCGAATATTTTGAATTTCAAATCCACTAAGTGTATGTGACACGATGCATTTAATGCGTGCAATAGGCAGCGACAAATCAGGAGATGACATGTCAAAAGCACTCGAGCATTTTGGGGCGTGGGATACCATATGAAGGTCTCCGATCTCCTGAACCGTCGATTGGATTTGAAGTGGTGCTACCCCAACCATCGGATCCATTACTCAGAAGGTATAAACACAACACTTCGTCAAATTTGTAAACCTTCTACACTTTGAATCTTCAAATCCCTAGCCCTCAAGCATTCATTCTCTCAAAACTCTCTCAAAATTCTCCCAAATCTCTCATCTATGTCTACCAACCCTGAATCCCCTGGTCAATCCCAAATGTCTGGTTCATCTACTAAATCCCCTACTCATACCCATGCTCCTATTGCTACTATGCCTCTTCATGAAAGACATTTACCTGAGTTTACTGGGATCGTTAAGAAGGAAGATATTGAAGATGAGATCCCGTATGCTCAACTGGTCACGCTCGCGAAGAAGAAGGAGCAATCCGGCCTTACAAATTCTTAGAAAAGAGCCGCACAGATTATGAAGGATCACATTCTCTTCACGCCACTTGCCATTCCTCAATTTCCAAATTGGGTGATGGATACCCTAGCGAAGGAACAGGTAGTCGAATACCTGTCTGCTGAACCGCTGAGGTTTTGACCTCACATGGTTTCTGAGTTTTATGCGAGAGCTGTTATAGCGGAAGAAAATCAGAAGTCTTTCAAGACCTCTGTTTTTGGCACAATCATCAATGTGAGTGTCAAGGTGCTTGCAAAGAAGTTCAGACTTCGCAACTCCGGAGAGCGTGTCGCAAGCTACAAATTTAACAACACAGATGGGATGAAGGCTCGATGGAATTTGTGGAAGAAGCCTGACTTAAGTAAGGAGGTCACCTGGAAAGTGGCCACACCGATCAATCAGCTGCAGGATGAGTACCGACTCCTGGATGAACTCGTGATTAAAATGTTCCAATGCGACGCAGGGTTATATTCAAAAATGTCTGCCAAGAAATACATCGTAATGATGACGTTGGTTGATGGGATCAAAGGAAACTGGGCTGAATTTTTCTTTGAGCGTTGGTTGGATCACACCAAGAAAAAATTGAAGATTAAGAAGAAGGAGATCTTCACATCCAATGTCAACTTTGGGCTGAAGATCAGCAAGTTCATTGAGATGTACTTCCATAAGTCAAAGCTTGACAGGGGTGAGACACTACTTCCTACTGACTTCATCCCGCAGACCAAGAAGAAGCCAGCCCCTGCAGACCTTTCTTGCCCATACATGCTGAAGGGGAAATCAAACGTCGACCCAATATCCCTACATCTCCCGATGATGTTCATCCAGCCGAGTTAGCAACTCAGCAATTGGAGCATGCAATCGCCTTAACTCCTGAGGAGATTGCTGCTGCCAGGAAGGCTGCTGAGACAGCAAGGTGCTTCCAGGACCTTGCTGATATAGAGAATCTAGGAGAGCTTCATGTTGAGCAATTGGGTCCACTCACTGCTGAGGTACTAAAGAGGAAGCGAACAGATGTTGCTTTACCGGAGAAGAAGCGGACGCGAAGGAGACTCATCAAAGCTTCTGAAAAAGAAGCCTTTGAGTATGAAGCTTCTGAGAAAACTCCCGCTACCGAGGAGCAAGAGCAAGTAACTCCTCTCTCCGCCGAACCATTTCCTGAACGCCTAAGAGTATTAAGGGAGAAGAATAAAAAGAGGAAGAAGAACCAAAAGGAGAAGGAGAAGAAGGAATACAAGAAATTTATGGAGAAGATCACTTTTGACGCCAAGGATATGAATTTTGAGCAAGTCAAGGCAGCTGCTGACGAGCTAGTAGCTAGGAAAGCTGCTCAGTTGCTAGAGCGTGCAACTAAGGAGACTACTAAGTTAGCAACAGAGCATGAAGCTCGTGAGGCTACTAAGCTTAAGAAAAGGAAACAAGCTGTTGAAGTTCCCACCACCACCCCTTTGCTAGAACACGATGCTTTGTTCGACAAGGACTTAAGCAAATTGTTGGAGGCAGGAGTATTTGATGCTCCTGCGCGCCCTCAAGGACAGGGAAGCTTTGTCATCAGAGAGCCTGCTGCTGTGCAAGGCATTAGCAGTAGTGCTCCGCCTGAGGGACGTCATGATGTGAATGCTCGAACTTTTAGATCGGGACAGAATGCAGAGCAAATGGCTAGCATTTCTCAGAATGTTGGGAGAGGCCCAGCAGTGGTGGAGCTGAAGGTCCAAGTGCTGAGGAGGAGCCTAGCACTGCTATTCCCTCATCTGCTAAGCCTATGCAAGAGGATGAACCAGATGAAGGTTTTTTGGCCTCATGCTATTCCGACGGCGAATCTGAAGATGTCTAAGATGCCAGATTCCTCCGAAAGATTCCTACAGGAACAAATGAAGCGCTAAGAATCCCATTCACTGGATTGCCTGGTAAGAGATTCAAGACAAGGCGAATAGCGCAATGGTGTGCGCCAGTCATTCTCGAAGAAGAGGTAAATTCTGACCTCTTTCCTATGATTTCTGAGATTGAGGAGTTTGTCCTGGCTGAGATCGAGAGAGACATTACCAATATCTTTTATGTTGAGTTGGATGAGACAACAAAAGAAGAGAAGGTGTTAGGCAGTGAATTAAGGTGATGGAAAATGTATGATTACATCATGCATCAACTGTATTTTGAGGAGAGGATGCTGGTGATAACCACAAAGGGTCTTAACTATTGGAGGAAAGAAGAGCAATGGGCTAATGATTGGATCGATCAGGTGCCTAGCACCAAGCAATTCTTGGACAAACAAGTCCTTGCTAGACTTCAAGTTATTCGAGTCCACCGCATGTTCTCTACTTCCCAATCCCTACCTAAATCAACTTTTGCTCCCGATGGTCACTCAGATGCTCGAATTGAGCTCTCCAAGTGCGAAGCCAGAGCCGCTGCTAAATATAGAAGGCGTCAAGCTGAATATGAAGCTCAGAAGAAAGACAGATTGCTGGCTAGAATGGTTGCTGAGCGAGAGCAAGAGGAACTAGAAAACAATTGCCGAGAGTTGACCGCACATCTTGACAACCAAGAGCAGATGCTTGTCCATTTCCTAGAAGATGATATTTTGGAAGTGACAAGAGCTGCAAGAACCGCTGAAATAGAGGAAGCTAAGGCCGCCGAACTTGCTAAGACTCAGGAGGAAGCATGGAAAATAGTGGAGGCCGAGCGCTTAGCAGAAGAAGCTCAGTACATTGCTACACATGCCTATGAAGTAAAGGCTACTGACCTTGCTGAGGCAGAGGCAAAGGCATGGAGATTGTTGGAGGCCGAGCGCATAGCAACAGAAGCTCAGTACTTAGAAGCGCAAGGCGAATGGTGTCAAGAGGATGCTATGGGTGCTGAGCCGATTACCAAAATTCATACGACTGCTAGTGACGGAGAGCTTATGCTCGCAACTTCTTCATTCGATGTACTGCCTGTAAGTTCTCATAATTTCCACTCATATCTGGATACTGCTTTCCAATATGCTCTCCAACATGCCCTGTCCAGTGGCTATGGAGGTTGTTGAGGTAAGATAAGAAGTGGCAGAGGTACAAAATGAAGTTTCTAAAGTCAGTATCAAAGGTCAAAGAAGATGTGTTTGGAGTGAAGAAGAATATGGAAGTTATGAAAGAGGAAGTAGCCGAATCTCAGCAAAAGCTTGTACAAAGTGTTAAATCCTTCTCTTTTACCTTTTTGGCTGTAATCAAAGAGGGGGAAGAAAGGAGAATTGCTGAAGCTGAGAAGAGGAAGAAAGAAGAAGAAGAGATAGCTGCCAAAGAAGAAGAACGCAGACTAGCAGAAGAAGAGTTGAAGAAGGAGGTAGAACTCAAGTTAAGGAAACTTGAGATGGAAAACAAAAAACTTGCTAAGAAATTAGAGAGGGAGGCCGCTGAGCGAGAAGCGAACAAAGCATTCTACGCCAAATTCATGCAAATGGCTATGAGCAAATTCGATGAATATGACAAGAAGCCTTCTCCCGACTCCTGAGGCAAAAATTGAATATGTTAGCAAGATTTTTGTAATTTTTTTTATCTTTTTCAGTTTCGATGTACTTGTAAACTCTCATACTATATATGAAACTGAATCAGATTTAGACAATTACTCATTGTCCACTTCTGAATTTTTGCGTGTCTTAGTTGAGATACACTATTCGTGTATTCAACAAAATTGCATGTGGATGCTGAGTTACTTGTCTTGTGATTGGTGGTAAATGATTGCTGATTGATTGGGTGCTAGATTCTCTAGCATATTCCTAAGAAGCATTTTACTTGTGTTTTAATCAAGAATATTTCCCAGCTTTTATTGAGGGGGAATTTATTTGAAACCAATCCCTGCTAGGACTAAGTTGGTTAAATTTTGAGCTAGATTGCTAGAATAGATCTGATACTTGTATTAGAATTACTTGTAAACTCAGAAATTTTTCCTTCTTAGATTCAGCAATTGATAGTAGGCTTTGATCGCACCAAAAAGGGGGAAATTTTTGGGAATTATTCTGGAAATTGTTAAGAATTATTCCTAGATTTATGTTGTAAATCTCCCTGTAGATTAAATTGTAAAGGTTTTGTTGAATCAAAGCCTTAGTTAGTTTGGTCGATCATTGCTGAAGTCTAGAAAGTCTATCAACTCATGTGTAAAGTCCTGTTTAGAAAATATTTCGAGTTGTAATAGATTAGAAGAACTTGCGGAAAATTCTTGTTGGGAAATTATTCCTCAATCTCCCTTAGGATCGTATTGTAAAAGGTTTTGTTGGATCAAACCTTAGTAGATTGGTCGATCAATTGTTGAATTCTAGTATAGTCTAGCAACTCTTGTAATGTCCTGTAAAGGCTAAGTATCGAGTTGTAATAGATTAGACTGCAAGAATCACTCCTAGCGGGTTGTGGATGCTAGAGATATTAGCAGACGAAGATGACTGCTAGAGATAATAGCGGTCAAGTGCTAAGGAGGAGATTGCTAAGGAGATAGGGGAATGCTGAAGGAGTCAGCATAGGGGAATGCTGAAGGAGTCATAGGGGAATGCTGAAGGAGTCAGCATTCGCTAGCATATAGCAGATTTCTAAAGGCGATAGCAATCCAGAAGTCAAAGAAATCAAGTGCTAAACATGAGCAACTGCTGATCAGTCAGCAGTCCGATACATTGTCTAGCAGATTGCTAGAAAGGCTTAGCGGATCGTTCCGAGAAGGCTTAGCAAGGCGAGATAGCTAACAACGACTGCTACACTACTGTTCTGACAGACGTACACACAAAGGACAAAACTTTCCCGAAGTAGGTCGGAAAGTACTGTACAACGCCGGGAAGGACGGATAAAGTCGAACCACTCTTGGACAAAGGAGTCGTTGTGTCTAACGGGTATAGAGATTCAAAGCTTGAATCTCCAGGTATAAAATACAAGTTCAGAAGTGAGAGATGACTACTGATTCCATTAATCACGAGCTAAGGAACCTCAACCACATCTGAAAAAGCATTAACAGTGAGATTCCTTTAACAAAAACAAAGAGTGAGAAAGTAGTCAGTTGAGAGCACGAGATAAAAGTATATTCAAAGCTCTCAACAACCAGGAGTGTCTTCCATTGAATATCTGACACTGCCTTTAAGAGGTTCCTTGACTTCAGTCGAGAATCCAATCATTGGGATACCTTCCATCCTAGGAAGCATCCAGCAGTCATTTCTGGAAAGATTTGACTTCGATGGGCATTAGCCGCAAAATCAGACAAGTTCAGGAGAGAACTCTAAAAGCTCCCCCTAGCAGCGAAGGACAAGTTTTACGAAGGTTCGCCATTGACTTGGCCGGAGCTGCACCTGACTGAGAAGAATGAAGTAACGGAGAATGGCTTGGCTGTGGCCGGCTCGAAAGTTCACCGCCTATAGCAAGTGTTCGGCAAATCCTTGTATTTCGTATATCTTTTTTGTGAAATTCTTAGCGTTTCGGCTAAGAAGTGGATGTAGATCGATTTGATCGAACCACTATAAATATCGTGTCTGTTTACTATTTTATTGGTGTACTGTTACTTGTGTTTGATTTTGAAACCTAGCAACCAAGTTGCTAGAGTATAACTGTAAGAAACCCTAAGTACAAGTTGAGCTAAACAATCTTGATAAAGAACTTAAGTGTGCAAGTGAACGTTAATATTCCGCTGCATTTCGTGTGTGTTTGTTTTTCGTATTCACCACGACGACACTGATCTCAGGAACAACAAGTGGTATCAGAGCGGGAGGTTGAAAGACCGACTGCTTCTGAGTCGCTTTAAGACCAGATCTAGTTCTTCCTTGCACTGGTATTTTGTTTCTTTTGTTTGTCTAGCTCAGGTTCAAAGTTTGCCAAGATGAATCATACCTTGCCCAAGTATACCAAGGAGAAGTTCAATTCATGGAAGAAGATGGCCATCATACAACTTCAAAGCATTCATCCAAAGATGGCGGATGTTCTTGAGAAAGGTCCTATTAAAATCATGAAAGCTAACACTTTCATAGGACAGGTCGCTGAAGGAAAACCGGCACCACCTCAAATGATCCCAAAGCCATTCGAGGAGTATACGATAGAGGATAAGAAGCGAGCTTAGCTGGAGCACCTAACAAAGAAGCTTATCCTTGATTCTTTGCCTCCGTTGATGGCAGATAAAGCCTTGGATTTTGATACAGCCAAGAAGATGTGGGATTATGTCTGTGAATCCTCCCAGGATACCGACCAAATGAAGCGCAACAAGCTCCAGGTATTTGTTGACAAATATGAATCCTTCTCTACGCATGCAGGTGAATCGATTCAAGCTATGGAGGAAAGGTTCAACACTATTGTTGGAGAGCTACGCAACCTGGGAAAGACATATGGCAATGGGGAGAAGAACAACAAGATCATTTCTAAACTCTTCCAAAGAGAAGACTGGTCCGTGAAGATGACAAGTTTGAGCGAGAAGGACCTCAGCAACATGTCAACATCTGAGGTATTTGCTCAACTTAAAACTCACAAATTTATAATCCAGCAGTCAAAGAAGAATGAAGCAGTCGTGGCACAAGCTCAATTGTCACCCGCTGCTAACTCTAAAGACTTAGCATTCTTTGCTAAGAGAGATCCCAACAAATGGAATCTCAAGAAGCCTTTCCATGGTGAGAGATCTGCTCTAGCATCGCCAGCAAAGGAGGTTGTCTCAACCTCAGGTTCTCAGCCTGTTGATTTAAAGATCAGCGAGCTGGAAGAGTAGATGAGAAAGCTTCAGAAGCTGATGCTGGAAGCAAAAGCTGAGAAAGAAGCCAAGGAAGCTAAGCTTTCTTCATCATCCACCCGCTCAGCAGAGAGAAAGCTTAGGACATGCTTTGAGTGTGACTCGCCAGATAATCTCAAGCACGAATGTCCGAAAGTTAGCAAAGAAGAGAGAGAGCGCCTGAAGCAAAGATTTGAGAGACGTGCTGTTAAAGCCGTTACCAGGGCGTTGCTGATAAGGACTGAGGTACCTGATATCCCAGATAATGATGAGGAGTATTACTATTCCTCCGAAGAAGATGATGAGGAAGTCATGCTCGTATTAATGGCAAACATTGTTGAGGATGCTGATGCGGATGTTGAGCAACCTACTGATTCGTCTCTTGCAGTCGATGCTCATGAGAATTTCTATGAGCATTTCTTTTCCAGCTATCACGCATCAAATAGAGGAATCTACTTCCTTAGATTCCGAGGACGATTACCTTACTAAGCTATCTTTAGAGTTTTCAAAGATGTATGAAATGAAAGATGCTATAGTAGGAGAGAACACTTCGCTACAATTAAAAGTCACATCTTTGACTAATGAAGTCCAAAGACTAAGGTCTGATAGCGAAGAACTCTTGAAACTCAAGGATGATTTCTCCGAACTCACTGAAAATTTTCAAAACCTTGAAAAGGAGAATCACACTTTGAAAAATAGGGCTAGTAAGGAATGCATTTGTGCTTATACTACTAGCAAGGCAGTACTAAATTCCATTGTGAGCCAACAAAGATCTCATACTGATAAATCTGGGTTAGGCCTTGGTAGTATTGAAGCTTCTAGCAAATCCTATAAGAAGGGTGCATTTGATAAGGCAGAAACTTCTAAACAGAGAAAGATTCAATTTGTCTCTGATGGAAAGTTATATGCTAAAGAGGATACTAAGGGAAAGATGACTGTTGAATCCTCAAATGCTAAGCAAGGGGAAAGACACAAGCAGAGTGGATCTGCTGAACCTCAGCAGAGGAATCAGAGATCGCATGCTGAGATGGCATTTGCTAGACCTCAGCAGAGGACACAGCAAGCCAATGCTAAGCAGTCATCCCCAGCAGTGTCGAGAAGGAATGCTGAGCATTTTGTCCCAAATGCTAGGAAAGCATATCCTTCCTTCCATAATGGCAAGCAAGTTAATTATCATGCTGTAAGACCACAGTATCACTCTTACGCACCACATAGGAGGAACACCTATGTGAGGCCTGAGTCCAAACCATTTCCATTTCAAAGGACTAGGAAGGCTAAGCACACAACCACACCTAGATCTAATCATGCAAAGCATACTTATCCTAAGGTCGAGAAGGTTGTGAAGAGTGATATTAAGAAGAAAATCTTGAAGATCACTAAGATGTGGGTTCCAAAAGGAACCATGATCCATGCTAATCCCGCAGGACCCGATGCTAAGAGGGTACCTAAATCAATTTGTTGATTGTTTTGCAGGATCAGGATCCCTGTGTTAAGATATCAAGTATTTCAAACGAATGGATCCTTGATAGCGGTTGTTCAGCTCACATGACGGGGGATGAAGAGTTGTTCTCCAACATCCAAAGATTTTATGGCCCCATAGTCATGTTCGGTGACAATAGCAAAGGCAAAGTGGTTGGGAGAGGATGCATAGAGCGAAATGGACTAAGGATTATCAATGTTGCCCTCGTGTCCAATCTCAAGCACATTCTGCTAAGCATTAGCCAGCTATGCAAAAATGGGTACACTATCTCTTTCGTTAATACTGGTTGTTCTTTTGTTGATAATGCTACAGGTGAAGTAAAGCTAAGAGGCATCCGCAAGGGTGGCCTATATATTGTTGATTAGCAAAGCGGTCTACAACATTCATGCTTCGTAGAATTGAGCAAGGAAGAGACAACTTGGCTATGGCACAAGAGGTTAAATCATCTGAATTTCAAAACCATTAACCATCTAGCCAAGAATAAGCTTGTTGTAGGTCTGCCTGCTGAGACTTTCCGCAAGGAAGGTGTGTGCAAAGCTTGCCAGCAAGGGAAGCAGACCAAAGCATCATTCAGAACCAACCCGGAGAAGGCCACTTCAGAAAGGATTCTAGAGCTCTTGCACATGGGTCTATTTGGCTCAGTCACTCCACCCATTGTAAGTAAAAAGGTTTATACACTTGTGGTTGTTGATGACTACTCCAAGTGCACGTGGGTTCGATTGCTAAAGACCAAAGATGAAGTGAAGCTCATCCTACTAGAGCTAATCCTCAAGGAGTAAAATAGCAAATAAGTCTTAGTCAAGAGGATTAGATCGGACAATGGAACCGAGTTTTGCAATGAGATCTTGATGGATTTTTGCGCTGAAGCTGGTATCGGACATGAGAAATCCACTGCTAGGATCCCCCAGCAGAATGGTCTAGCAGAGAAAAGGAATCGAACGTTGAAGGAAGCAGTGCGGTCCATGCTAGCCGATTCCGAGCTGTCTGCTAAGTATTGGGGCGAAGCAGTCATGACAGCCTGCTATACACAGAATAGGAGCACAATCAATGGCAGATTCAATAAGACTCCTTATGAAGTGTACAACGGTCGTAAGCCTTCTATTACTCATCTCCGTGCTTTTGGTTCGACATGTTATATTCATAACAATGGGAATTCAAAGCTTAATACTTTTTCGCCTAAGTCTGATGAAGGTGTG
Source organism: Plectranthus barbatus (assembly GCA_026898455.1). Classification (NCBI taxonomy): domain Eukaryota; kingdom Viridiplantae; phylum Streptophyta; class Magnoliopsida; order Lamiales; family Lamiaceae; genus Plectranthus; species Plectranthus barbatus. Next base: position 437,422 of record JAPKLW010000300.1, read on the forward strand.
TTCCTTGGATATGGTCACCCTACTCACAAAGGCTATAGAGTATTAAACAAGATGACTGAAGTTGTGGAAATAACATGCAATGATATTTTTTATGAGTCTATCTTAGTGCGCAGAGTTATAAGAGAGAAAGTTGTTAGTAATCATGAGACTAATGATGTCCATGGTCAATCGATCTTGAATTCTTTCAAAAACATGCGTATTGACCCGACTAAGTCTATGAGTGATTACAATCCAACCCAGACACACTCAGCAGGTGACCAGACTGCTGATCGGGCCGATGATGCTAACGATCATGCTGAGGCCACCAATCCGATTTATCTCAATGATAATTTGGATATTTGAGAATCTCTTGAAGAAGAAGATGAAGAAATTCCAGATCGAGGATGCAGTGCTGAAGACGGCATAGGCGTTGCTAATGATGTTGCCAAAGTCGTTGCCGAGCATTTGGAGAATGCTGAAGTCCCTGTTGCTGAAGTTCCAGATGTTGAGTTGCCTGTTGCTGAGATTCCTGATGTTGAGAATCAGGATGCTGAGATTAAGAATGCTGAACCCTCGGAGATTGCTGAGGAAAATGTTGTAGCAGACAACAACCCAGCAGGCAAGGCCGATGATGAAGTCCCAGAACCTAGCAATCCGAAGCCAAAGTGGCTATGTGATCATCCCTTGGATGATGTCCTTCGTGACATCAATGATCCTATTCTGATGAGATAAGGCAATGCGATGCTAGCGTGCTATATTTCGCACGAGGAGCCTACGAAGGTTGAAGATGCTCTACGATGTCTAGATTGGGTGAATGCCATGCAGGAGGAGCTAGCAGAGTTCACGCGCAATCATGTTTGGGATCTAGTAGATAGACCAGAGCATCAGAGTGTTAATTGGAACCAAGTGGGTGTTCAAGAACAAGAAAGATGAGTCAGGAATGGTCATCTGCAACAAAGCTCGTCTAGTAGCAAAGGGCTATAGACAATGCGAAGGAATAGACTATGACGAGACGTTTGCTCCAGTAGCCCGACTGGAAGCTATTCACTTATTCCTAGCATATGCTGCAAATCATGAGTTCTCTGTGATGCAAATGGATGTGAAGAGCGCCTTTCTTAATGGTGAGCTCAAGGAGGAAGTTTACGTTGAGCAACCACCAGACTTTGAGCAGGGAAATCAAGTTTATAGGCTAAGGAAAGTTTTATATGGCTTGAAGCAGGCACCAAGAGTGTGGTATGGAACTTTGTCTAAGTTCTTGCTAGCTAATAGATTCAAGAAAGGAAAGATAGACCAGACTCTTTTCCGTATTAAGGACGAAGGAAGCATATTGCTCGTACAGATTTATGTCGATGACATTATTTTTGGATCGAAGAATTCGAACTTGTGCGACAAGTTTTCAAAGCTTATGACGAGCAATTTTCAGATGAGCATGATGGGGAAGATGTCATATTTTCTAGGACTTCAAGTCCAGTAGTCAAGCGAGGGGATATTTATTCATCAGAGGAAGTACACTCGCAACCTTATTGCTAAGTATTGTCCAGAGAAAACGAAGATTCTAAGGATTCCAATAAGCACGACCTGCATAGCTGCTATATCTCACAGCTAGCAGACCAGATATATCGTATGCTGTTGGACAATGTGCGAGATATCAAGCAAATCCCAAGAAGTCGCACCTTGGACACTGCTAAGAGGATTGTATGATATCTCAAATGCACCGAGGGTCTAGGAATTTGGTATCCAAGGTCAGATAGTCTAGCATTGAGTGGGTACTCAGATTCAGACTTTGGAGGATGCAAGATTGACAGGAAGAGCACCAGCGGGATATGCAAATTCCTTGGACACAAGCTCATTAGCTGGTTTAGCAAGAAGCAGCACTCAATGGCTACATCTACTACTGAAGAAGAGTATGTAGCAGCCGCTACCTGTTGTTCGCAAGTATTGTGGATTCAACAGCAATTGCAAGATTATGATATTCCTCCTGAATGTGTGCCGATCTACTGCGACAACAATAGTGCAATGTGCATAACGAAGAACCCAGTTCATCATTCGAGGACGAAGCATATTGACATCCGACATCACTTCATTAGAGATCATCAAGAGAAGACGGATATCGACGTCCAATATATATGTACCGAAGAATAGATTGCTGATATCTTCACTAAACCGCTAGTTGAGGCCAGATTTAAAGAATTATGCATTAAATTAGGTCTTATGGAGATAGACGATGCTATGGATGAATGAGTTGTTATTCTCATTCTTTCTGGATTTCTTGAAGATCTGAAGGAGATGGAGAAACATATCCAAGCTTAAGTCAGTAGACTGCTAGATCTTGATGCTAAGTCAAGACTGCTGAGCAGATAAATAGAGGAATGCTAAGTCCAAGCTCTTAGCATTCCCGAAGGTTTTTTATATTGAGAAAATTTATTGAAGGTTGCTAGAGGATTTGGCTGTTGAATCCTCAGTAGACTATATCTGTATGAATTGAGTGCTGAGTCCAAGCTCTCAGCAGACTCATATGCATGCTAAGGATTTCCTTCCTACGATAGCAGACTGCTAAGTCCCAACCCGTAGCATTCTCCACTATGCAAAGGAAGTCAAACGCGGGATGAATTTGAATTTCAAATGGGACGTGCATTTATTGCGTGCAGACGGCGGCGATGAACCAGGGGATGACACGTCATTGGCACTCGAGTTTGTAGGGGCGTGGGTCACCATACGAAACATCCTAGCGAAGCCCAGCCGTTGATTACATCTAATGAGGCGTACCCCAACCGTCAGATCTTTACCCGTAAGGTATATACGCTTCACTTCATCGACTTCCTTCACTTTACAAAAATTGAAATCCCTAAGCCTTCTTGCCTTCAAGCTCTCTGAAAATTCCGAGAATCTATTCTCAAAATTTCCTAAGTTCTTACAATGGCTGCTAACCCTGAATCCCCCACCCAATCACATCATTCCGAACCATTTTTTCATACCGCCTCATCGGATTCGTCTACTGAGTCCGGTCTTCCTATTCAATCCCTTACTTCCACCATGACTCTCCATGAGAGGTGGGCACCTGAATACACCAGCGTCGTCAAGAAGGAGGATGTGGAGGACGACATCTCTTATGGTCAATTGGTGACACTTGCCAAGACCAAGGCGCAGTCCAATCTTTCCAATAAGCAGAGGCGCGCGGCGCAAATAATGAAAGATAGGATTTTGTACACCCCTCTCGCCACTACGCAATTTCCAGAATAGCTCATGGAAGTTCTTGAAAAAGCTGGAGTCATTGGGTACTTGTCAGCGGAGTGATAAGCTCATTATTTCACTCACTTATCTATATTATATTTATACTATTTTATGTAGTTTTATTGAGTTTATATATATATTTTATGCATGAATTAATATTAGGTGGTTTTAGGTGTATTTTGATGTTTATGCAGGTTTTTAGGCCTAAACCCACGTGAAAATCGTTCCGAAAGCAGTAACGTGTAAGAGTAGCAATGAAGAGTTCTTACACAAGAGGAATTCGAGCTATTGGTGCATAGCAATGGATGATGCTTTGAGTTAGCTCTCCAACGCAACTGGAATCGGGTGAATCGGAGTTCGGAAGAGGAAGTTATGGCCAAAACCGTGAGACCGCGCAGACGAGGCAAAGAAGGCACAGTGCTCGACGAGGGGAAAAGGAAGATCGACGGAAGCAAAGGCCACATCGATCGCTGCCAATGCTCGTCGATTGACAAAGATGTTTCAGGAGCAGCGATCGACGCCAGACTGCCACGATCGACGTGGACCTCCTGGCGAGGGAAATTGGCTGAATTCGAGATTTTTCATATCTTTAGCCCTAGATTTGATTTGATACACCTCCACCTCTATATATAACTTTGTAAATTCGATTTTTCAGTAACCCATTCAATTCCCAATCATTCCTCATTCCAGATTTCAGATTTTAGAGATTCCAAGAGTTTTTAGGTTTATGTTTGAAGGCATATTTTTGTGGGAAGACATTCAGACCCAAGTTTTTATGCAATTCAGGTTTTATCTTTCTATGATGAATATTACTTTGAATATGTGTAACTAAACTTCTTTTCAGATTCTAGGGTTTCGAATTATCAATGTATACATGTTTGATTAATTGAATTATTTTCTCTTTCCCTTCGTAGTTTGTGAAATCTGTGCTTATTCGTAATCTTGATTTGCTGATCACATCTTAGGATTATCTAGTTGATTACTTGAGATGTAACTGTGATAGTTTTCAATGGAAAGAGATTTTCACAATATAATCT